>NC_069445.1:35583654-35622009 GCF_026875155.1 Cherax quadricarinatus | reverse complement strand
CTTTTTTTGTTGTGTATCCCTCGCCTTGCAGTCCGTCTCGTTCAACGAGCCTTCATTTGCGGGTGAACTTTGTTTTGTAATTCGGGTTTTTTTTAATTTCATTTGAAAAATTAACCATTTTGCAGAATTACCCTTCTAGGAATGCAGAAAGTGATGAATTTAAAGCTAGTAGAGGATGGTTTGAAAAGTTTCGTAAAAGAAGTCGCATTCATAGTGTGGTAAGGCATGGAGAGGCTACTAGTTCTGACGCTGCTGCTGCAGAAGCATTTGCGAAAGATTTCGGTGAATTCGTGAAAGCCAAAGGATGCATCCCGCAACAAGTGTTTAACTGCAATGAAACCGAGTTGTTTCGGAAGATGCCGAGGAGGACCTACATAACCCAGGAGGAGAAGGCTATGCTCAGCCACAAGCCAATGAAGGACAGATTAACCCCTTAGCTGTGTGCGAACGCAAATTGCAATTTAAAAATTAAACCACTAGTTGTTTACCAGTTCGAGAATCCTCGTGCATTCAAGCAGCACAGTGTGAACAAGGCCAGACTGCCCTTGATGTTTAGGGCGAATATGAAGGATTGGGTCACAAGGAGCTTGTTTTTAGAATGGCTGCACGAGTCTTTTGTTCCTGCTTTCTGTTTTCTGCCTGAAAGGTGCTTTCTTCTGATGGACAATACACTGGCACACCCTCCTAGTTTGGTTGACGATATGAAAACTGAGTACGATTTCATTAAGGTCAAGTTCTTCCCCCCCTACAGGATTCCTCTTCTGCAGCCCATGGATCAGCAAGTGATCTCCAACTTCAAGAAGTTGTACATGAAGGGACTCTTCACCAGGTGTTTTAATGTGACCGAGAAGACGTCTGTAATGCTGAAGGAGTTCTGAAAGAACCATTTCAACATTGTGCATTGCATCATCCTCATCGACAAAGCCTGGGAAGGCATCACATACCGGACCTTCAATTCAGCATGGAAGAAACTTTGGCCTGAATGCATTCCTGATCGAGATCTCAGAGGATTTGAGATTTCTGTTGTGGAGGAGATGGTATCCATGGGCAAGAGCATGGGTCTTGTAGTAGACAATGACGACATCATGGAACTGGTTGAGGATTACGAGGAGGAACTGACAATGGATAAACTTGCTGAACTTCAGAATGAGCAGCATAAGGAAGAAGAAGAAAGGGAGGAGATTAAAAGTGATGTGATAAAAGCCATCATAGAAAAGTGGAATGAGTGCCAGGATTTCTTTGAGAAGAACCACTAAGACAAAACTGGTACAAACAGTATTGAACATGAATGACAACGTCATCTCTCATTTCCATAATGCGAAGGAAAAGACAAGTCACATTAGATCGACTTATAAGAACATAAGAACATAAGAAAGGAGGAACACTGCAACGGGCCTGTTGGCCCATACTAGGCAGGTCCTTTACAATTCATCCCACTAACAAACATTTGACCAACCCAACTTTCAATGCCACATAAGAAACAAGCTTCGATGTGCAAGTCCCACTCAAATCCAACCCCTCCCACTCATGTACTTATCCAACCTAAATTTGAAACTACCCAAAGTCCCAGCCTCAATAACCCAACTAGGTAGACTGTTCCACTCATCAACTACCCTATTTCCAAACCAATACTTTCCTATGTCCCTTCCAAATCCAAACTTATCTAATTTAAATCCACTACTGCGGGCTCTCTCTTGGAGAGATATCCTCAAGACCTTGTTAATATCCTCTTTATTAACACCCATCTTCCACTTATACACTTCGATCAGGTCCACCAGCTAAACGAGAGGCGAACTCTCCCTCAAAACAGTAACCTCCTTCCCACTTATCTTCCTCCTCATTTCCTTCATGCCAGAAGTCAACTCATGCAAGGTTAATTTTCTTGGTTGTTTATAGTAAGTTTTTTCTCTGTTATTTAAGGTTTTTTCTCTATTAAACTGTACATTATTTAATATAATTAAGGATTTTTTAAACTTCAATTATTTATTGTGTGTGCTTAAAACTCTTAAAAAAAACTGTTTACAGTGAACAATTCATAGGGGTCTAGAACAGACCTATGCAATTCTAGTTTTCTCTGTTGTTCAATTTTTTCTCAGTGTTATTCAAGGTTTTTACATTTCATTTACTATTACACTGTGCATTCTAGGGTATAATTAACTATTTTCGTGCTTAAAAATCTTAAAAAACAATATTTACATGCAGTTCATAGGGGTCTGGAATGGATTAATCATATTTACATACAATCCAATAGGAAAATTAGGTTCGGGTCACGACCAGAGTTTTGGAATGAATTATGGTCATGACCAGAGGTTCCACTGTATATATGCAATGCAAAAATCGCGAACTAGTGATGCAAATTGCAAAGCAACCACAAGAGGAGTTCAATGATACCTCTAGGCCTCTCGTGTTGTAATCAGCACATCACCAAGAGCATGCAGTGTTGCAGAAAAGAGGAGGTGCAAGCAAATATGATCACAGGGAGTGCTTTTGATGGAGCAAAGCAGAGATGCTGGAGGCAGGAGGCAGGAAGACAGGAAGGGCCACCAAGCATACCAATACCCAAAGGCAGAAACATTGAATATTATAGAATTAGAAAAACAGCCAGCCCACAAGCACTGATATTATAATAGTAGCCTAACAAACATGGCATGGCAATTATCAAAAATTTGGTCAGATTATGCTGATATAAATAACTTTACATACCAAATATAGATATCACTGGCAATTATCTTAGAAGTTTCCACACCTCTAGAAAACGGGTTGTTAGGTAAGACACATATGCAACAGTTAGGTATCTTTATTTCGAAACGTTTCGCCTACACAGTAAGCTTCTTCAGTCGAGTACAGAAAAGTTTCTGTACTCGACTGAAGAAGCCTACTGTGTAGGCGAAACGTTTCGAAATAAAGATACCTAACTGTTGCATATGTGTCTTACCTAACAACCTGTCGGTATTTTATACCATTTTATTGTTCAGAAAACGGGTTCATTTAAAGGAACACATTTAAAGGGACACATCTGTAAGCTATATAAAAGGAGACAGCCATAGTTTATCCAGTCCACGAGCTTCTGAGGCAGACACTGGCTATGATATAAATGACCTTACATACCAAATATAGATAGATCTGGTAACTGTCTTTCGAATTTTCGCACCTCTAGTAAAGGGGATCCATTTATAGACTCCTATAAAAGGGAGGCATCTGTAATTTCATGGAAGATGGCCAGTGTTTACCTGTTCCAGGATACCTCATATCAAGAATGTGCTAGTTCTCTCATACAATGACAGGTTTATCTGTCCTGCCAAATGCCCTTAAAATTTTTGAAAGTACACATAATTTTAAGAATTCCTCAACAGTTTGTTGGTGGTGTCTACAAAATTAACTGCAATGATTGCAACTTATTCTATGTCAGACAGACTGGCATACCTCTAGATGTTAGGATATCACAACACCATTATTCTTTGCATACTGCACAGGAAATAAATGCAATTTTCAGACACATTAGAGCTTGCAGTAACCCAGTAAGCTGGTCAAAAGCAAGAGTCATTGTCCCTTGTTCATTTTGAACAGAATACTGAAGAATCAGCAATTATAAAGGATGATAAGCGTTCATTATTTAATACCAGTGGCTGGTTGTTCAAATTAGATTCGTTTTTAGTTGAGGCAATTGTACATAGCCAAAAATAGGACTCTTATACAAATATGTTCAACTGTCTTAAATATAGTGCCACACCAAGGAATTAGGGCCTTTTATCCTGTTTTTTACTAGACCAGTGCTTGCCTCCGACTCCTGTAGGATAGATAAACTATGGCCATCTTCCTTGAATTTACAGATGCCTCTTTCTTTAAATGAGTCGCTATAAATAGACCCTTTTTCTAGAGGTGCGAAAATTACAAAGACAGCTGCTAGATCTATCTATATTTATTATGTAAAATCATTTACATCATATCCAGTGTCTTCCCCAGAAGCTTGTGCGATAGATAAACTATGTCTGTCTCCTTCTGTATAACTTACAGATGTTTCCTTTTAAACGTGTCCCTTCAAGCAGACCTGTTTTCTAGAAATGCAGAAACTTCTAAGATAATTGCCAGTGATATCTATATTTGTTATGTAAAGTTATTTATATCATAGCATAGACTGACCGAATTTTTGATAATTGCCAGGTCACGTTTGTTAGGCTTCTATTACAATATCAGTGCTTGTGGGCTGGCTGTTTTTCTAATGCTATAATATTCAATCTCTCTGCCTATGGGTATTGATATGCTTGGGGGCACTTCCTGCCTTCCTGCTTGCTGCCTCCAGCCTCTCTGTCTCACTCCAGGAATGGTGCTCCCTGTCATCACATTTGCTTGGACCAGCTTTTTTCTGCAACATTGTGAGTTCCTGATGTGTTGATTGCAAAACGAAATGCCTAGACCTATTATTCAACTTCCCTGTGGTTGTTTTGTGTGTGTACATAAATATATATATATATATATATATATATATATATATATATATATAATATATATATATATATATATATATATATATATATATATATGCAAAACAACTACTGTGCAAGAATAGAGAAATTCCAATCGCTTTCATGACTACTCACATTATCAAGGAACAATTGTTCCTTGATAAAAGTGAGTAGTCACGAAAGCCCTTGGAATTTCTCTAGTATTTCACAGTAGTTGTTTTGCATATATATATATAATATATATATATAATATAAAATATATATATATATATATATATATATATATATATATATATATATATATATATATATATATCAACACTGCGACTAGCCAAAGACTCGAACCCATGCTGCTTTGGCCCGCCTCATGGTGAGCGAAAGCATATGATGCTCTAACCCACAGAACCATGCAATCCTATAAGATGACGCACCCAGCCAAGCTAAGTGTTTTACCGTCATCCAAGGACATACGGTGCTGTGGGTGCCTCTGAGATATTTTCAGTCTACTCACTATTTGATGTACCAGCACAACGAGCAGTATGTCCTCGGATGACGGTAAAACACCTAGCTTGGCTGGATGCGTCATTCTTGTAGGACTGCGTGGTCCTTTGGGTTAGAGCGTCATGAGTTTCCGCTCACCATGAGGCGAGCCAAAGCAGCATGGGTTCGAGTCCTTGGCTAGTCGCAGTGTTGTTATTGATCAATACCACTCGTTCGTGGTTACAATTATATATATATATATATATTATATATATATATATATATATATATATATATATATATATATATATATATATATATATATATATATACCTGGGGTTTACCTAGAGAGAGTTCCGGGGGTCAACGCCCCGCGGCCCGGTCTGTGACCAGGCCTCCTGGTGGATCAGAGCCTGATCAACCAGGCTGTTACTGCTGGCTGCACGCAAACCAACGTACGAGCCACAGCCCGGCTGATCAGGAACCGACTTTAGGTGCTTGTCCAGTGCCAGCTTGAAGACTGCCAGGGGTCTGTTGGTAATCCCCCTTATGTATGCTGGGAGGCAGTTGAACAGTCTCGGGCCCCTGACACTTTTTTGCATGGTCTCTTAACGTGCTAGTGACACCCTGCTTTTCATTGGGGGGATGTTGCATCGTCTGCCAAGTCTTTTGCTTTCGTAGTGAGTGATTTTCCTGTGCAAGTTCGGTACTAGTCCCTCTAGGATTTTCCAGGTGTATATAATCATGTATCTCTCCCGCCTGCGTTCCAGGGAATACAGGTTCAGGAACCTCAAGCGCTCCCAGTAATTGAGGTGTTTTATCTCCGTTATGCGCGCCGTGAAGGTTCTCTGTACATTTTCTAGGTCAGCAATTTCACCTGCCTTGAAAGGTGCTGTTAGTGTGCAGCAATATTCCAGCCTAGATAGAACAAGTGACCTGAAGAGTGTCATCATGGCAGTAACACCCAATGCAGTCCAATGGCAGTGGTGGCACTGGTAATGTTGACACTGACACTAAATGTAGTCCAGTAGTAGTGTGGTGACACTAGTAATGGTGTCAGTGAAACCAGATATAGTCCAGTATTAGTGGTGGCACTGGTAATGGTGACAGTGAAATCAGATGTAGTCCAGTAGTAGTGGTGGCACTGGTAATAGTGACAGTGACACAAGATGTAGTCCAGTAGTAGTGGTGGCACTGGTAATGGTGACAGTGAAATCAGATGTAGTCCAGTAGTAGTGGTGGCACTGGTAATAGTGATAGTGGCACTAGATGTAATCCAGTGGCAGTGGTGGCACTGGTAATGGTAACAGTGACACCACATGTGGTCCTCCATAATAAAAACACATCAAATATTCCACAATTAGGGTTAACGAAATACCATCACAGAGAGACACGAGACTTCACTTACTCCTCAGTCTCGACAAGAAATAAGCAACTACTACTATTTAACATATTTTCTTAAAAAAAAAGCAAAAACAATAGCAATTAGCCGCAGCCTTAAACAAAACAAGAAGACAATGAGATATTAAAGTAACTGGCATCGTGTTGTGCCCCGGGGGAGTTGCCATTGATGGCCGGGAAGCTTAGTTGCCGTGGGCACTATTGGGCAGTCAGTGTGTGTGCTGCTGTCTCAGCTCTGGCACCCACCACACACGGTAAGCACTGCCTCCCCCACCTCTTGACACTGACGTAAGTCACCCCCTCCCTCTCCTCCCCTCCTTCACCTGCCTGACACCTGCCGTGCTCCAGCTACCACATGATTGGATTATTGTCTCTGCTGATGACTGGTCTTCAGTGTGTTTCTCACGTGGTGTGTGGGAGGGAGCGTTGAAGCTATGTTGGTGAGTGTTGGAGATGTGTTGATGAGTGCTGAAGCCGTGTTGGTGAAAGTTGGGGCCAAGCTGACGAATGTAGAAGCCATGTTGACGAGTGTTGGAGTCATGTTGGCGTGTGTCGGAACCATATTAACCAATGACAGAGCTTATTTGCATGTTAGAGTATGTTGGCAAGTATTGGAGCTATGTTGGCGAGTATTGGAGCTATGTTGGCGAGTATTGGAACTATGTTGGCGAGTGTTGGAGCTATATTGGCGAGTGTTGGAGCTATATTGGCGAGTGTTGGAGCTATGTTGGCGAGTGTTGGAGCTATGTTGGCGAGTATTGGAACTATGTTGGCGAGTGTTGGAGCTATATTGGCGAGTGTTGGAGCTATATTGGCGAGTGTTGGAGCTATGTTGGCGAGTGTTGGAGCTATGTTGGCGAGTGTTGGAGCTATGTTGGCGAGTATTGGAGCTATGTTGGCGAGTGTTGGAGCTATGTTGGCGAGTGTTGGAGCCATGTTGGCTGGTGTTGGAGCCAAGTTGGCGAGTGCTTGAGTCGTGGTAACTCATGTTTGATTCGTGTTAACTAATGTTTGATTCGTGCTAACTAATGTGTGATCCGCGTTAACTAATGTTTGAGTCGTATTAGCTAATGTTTGATTAGTGTTAACTAATGTTTGAGTCCTATTAACTAATGTTCGATTCGTGTTAACTAATGTTCGATTCGTGTTAATTAATGTTTGATTCGTGCTAACTAATGTTTGATTCGTGTTAATTAATGTTTGATTCGTGTTAGCTAATGTTTGATTCGTGTTAATTAATGTTTGATTCGTGTTAACTAATGTTTGATTCGTGTTAATTAATGTTTGATTCGTGTTAACTAATTTTTGATTCGTGTTAGCTAATGTTTGAGTCGTATTAACTAATGGTTGATTCGTGTAAACTACTGTTTGAGTGGTATTAACTAATGTTTGAGTGGTATTAATTAATGTTTGAGTGGTATTAACTAATGTTTGAGTGGTATTAACTAATGTTTGAGTGGTATTAACTAATGTTTGAGTGGTATTAACTAATGTTTGATTCGTGTTAACTAATGTTTGATTCGTGTTAACTAATTTTTTATTCTTATTAACTAATATTTTAGTTGTGTTAACTAATGTTTGAGTCCTATTAACTGATGGTTGATTCGTGTTAACTAATGTTTCATTCGTGTTAGCTAATGTTCGAGTCGTATTAACTAATGGTTGATTGGTGTAAACTAATGTTTGAGTGGTATTAACTAATGTTTGAGTGGTATTAACTACTGTTTGAGTGGTATTAACTAATGTTTGAGTGGTATTAATTACTGTTTGAGTGGTATTAACTACTGTTTGAGTGGTATTAACTACTGTTTGAGTGGAATTAACTAATGTTTGAGTGGAATTAACTAATGTTTGAGTGGTATTAACTAATGTTTGAGTGGTATTAACTAATGTTTGAGTGGTATTAACTAATGTTTGAGTGGTATTAACTAATGTTTGAGTGGTATTAACTAATGTTTGAGTGGTATTAACTAATGTTTGAGTGGTATTAACTAATGTTTGAGTGGTATTAACTAATGTTTGAGTGGTATTAACTAATGTTTGAGTGGTATTAACTAATGTTTGAGTGGTATTAACTAATGTTTGAGTGGTATTAACTTATGTTTGAGTGGTATTAACTAATGTTTGAGTGGTATTAACTAATGTTTGAGTGGTATTAACTAATGCTTGAATGGTATTAACTAATGTTTGATTCGTGTTAACTAATGTTTGAGTGGTATTAACTAATGTTTGAGTGGTATTAACTAATGTTTGAGTGGTATTAACTAATGTTTGAGTGGTATTAACTAATGTTTGAGTGGTATTAACTAATGCTTGAATGGTATTAACTAATGTTTGATTCGTGTTAACTAATGTTTGAGTGGTATTAACTAATGTTTGAGTGGTATTAACTAATGTTTGAGTGGTATTAACTAATGTTTGAGTGGTATTAACTACTGTTTGAGTGGTATTAACTACTGTTTGAGTGGTATTAACTAATGTTTGAGTGGTATTAACTAATGTTCAGTTTACTTTTTGCATGTTTCTTCGACAATCTGAAACAATATGTTAGAGACTCGTGTCAGTATCTGTTTTTTATTCATAAATAAGCCAGACTTTAGAAAGGAAATCTGAAACGACGTCTCGGTCTTGGACCATTATCTTGATAATGGTCTGTGATGAACCAAAACGTCGTTTAAAGTTTTTTAAGAGTAGTGTTAACTAGTTTAAGAGTAGTGTTAATTAGTGTACCGCTTGATCTATGTTAACAAGTGCCTCAGTCAAGTTAACTACTTTGTGAGCTGTGTTAACTAGTGTAATATTCGTGTTACCTAGTGCATTTGTCGTGTTAACTAGTGTAATATTCGTGTTAGCTAGTGTATTTGTCGTGTTAGTGTAATATTCCTTTTAACTAGTGTATTTGTCGTGTTTACTAGTGTAATATTCCTGTTACCTAGTGTATCTGTAGTGTTAACTACTGTATTTGCGTGTTAACTCCTGCATTTGTCGTGTTATCTAATTTATTAGTGGTGTTAACTAGTGTTTGAGTCGTGTTGACCAGTCTATTATTTTACCCTAGTTAACAAGTATTCGAGGTTACCTGGAGGTTACCTGGAGGTTATTCCGGGGATCAACGCCCCCGCGGCCCGGTCCACGACCAGGCCTCCCGATGGATCAGGGCCTGATCAACTAGGCTGTTACTGCTGGCCGCACGCAGTCCGACGTACGAGCCACAGCCCGGCTGATCCGGCACTGACTTTAGGTACCTGTCCAGCTCTCTCTTGAAGGCAGCCAGGGGTTTATTGGCAATTCCCCTAATGCTTGATGGGAGGCTGTTGAACAGTTTTGGGCCCCGGACACTTATGGTGTTTTCTCTTATTGTACCAATGGCGCCCCTACTTTTTATTGGCGGCATTTTGCATCGCCTGCCCAGTCTTTTACTTTCGTAGGGAGTGATTTCTGTGTGCAGATTTGGGACAATTCCTTCCAGGATTTTCCAAGTGTAGATTATGATATATCTCTCCCTCCTGCGTTCCAACGAGTACAAGTCAAGTGCTTCCAAGCGTTCCCAGTAGTTAAGGTGCTTGACAGAACTTATACGTGCAGTAAAGGATCTCTGTACACTCTCTAGATCTGCGATTTCACCTGCTGTATTAACTAATGTATTAGTCTTGTTAATCAGTGTTTGAATTGTGTTAACTAGTGTTCCAATCGTGTTAACGTGGGTTTGAATCATGTTAACTAGAGTTACAATCAGTATACTAGCATTGTAACGTTCTTAACAGGTGTTAAAATCGTGTTGATTGTTATGTAGTAACGTGATCATATAAACTAGCGCTGAAGCCGTGTTAACAAACATTAAATCCATGTTTATAATATATATTTGTCTTAAACGGTGGTGAATACGTGTTAAATTGTGTTAGACTTGATCCGTGTACCCACGTGTAGGTGAGGATTGATTGATGAGTTCACACACACAAACACACACACCAGCGAAGAGGCGGGCCAGGAGCTGTAAATCGACCACTGCAACCACAAATAGGCGAGTAAAGACACACAGAGTGCGGGTTCCCCAAGGATCAGTGTTAGGACCACTACTGTTCCTGATATACGTGAATGATCTACCAGAGTTGGCTGAGTCCTGTGTATCACTGTTTGATGATAATATAAAAGTAATGAGACGAGTACGATCAGGAGAGGACAGTGATAAACTGCAGAGAAGCTTCAAAAGATTGCAGATGTGGTCAGAGAAGTGGCTACTCTACCAAGGAAATGTACGGTCATGCGTTTGAGAGAGAGAGAGAGAGAGAGAGAGAGAGAGAGAGAGAGAGAGCAAATCGGACACGGTACAGTATGGGAGGAGGGGAGTGAAAAGAACCTGAGGACGAATATAATTCCAAATATATTGCCGGAACTGCACATTTACTATATGACGTCTAAGACATGTGCAATACTGGCTAACCTCAGAATAGTAATAAAATGTCTAAAGGTTTGCAGTCAGTCTAATTAGTACAAGAACTGAGATGAATACGCTGTGAGAAAGGTTATAGGAACTGAACTTGACCTTAGAGGAGAGAAGGACGTGGGAGGGGACATGATCACTACATATGAAATCGTAATAGGAACTGATAGATTTGATAGAGACAAACTGTTTGAATTAGGAGGACCAGGATGAAGGACACAGGAGGAAGCTGAAGACACAGATGAACCACAGGGATGTCAGGAAGCATTTCTTTGATCTCAAGGTGGTTGAATTCGGGGCCAGGAGCTAAGTCTCGATCTCCGTAAACACAAATCCAGTTGAGTACAAATCGGTGAAAGCATGCATAAACACACACACACACACACACACATACAACACACATACACACACACACACACACACACACACACACACACACACACACACACACACACACAACACACACACACACACACACACCGCGCGCGCGCGCGCGCGCGCAAGAAAAGGTACTATAAAACTTCCGAGAACAGGAGAGAGTGGACCTAAAAGCGACCAGCGAAGAGCCGATGGCCAGGAGCTGTGACTCGACCCCTGCAACCACACATAGGTGAGCATATAGGTGAGTACAGGTCTGTAGAAGACAGGAACCTGACATGACGGAGGCAGCAAGTGCTACACTCACTACAAACAGTAAGGTCTCTCTGTGCTGCAGAAACTACCAAGATAACAACAGAAATAACTGACATCAGATACATACAAAGTCATCACACTGATGATACATACGTTATTACCTAGTATACGATATGAACACTGAGAACACGCATACTAACATTCAGCACTCGCGTAGATAACACGTGTACAAGCACGCACTATACATACACTATACACACACGCACTGTACTTACACTATACACACACAGCGGTGACAAACACAGACAACACGCATACAAGCATAAACTACATACACAAAGAAAATATACACTCAAACGTTCACTACATACCCAAGTGTACACTAAATGAACAAGTGTACACGATATACACGTACACTATACACACAAATATAGATAACATGCAAACGGATTAACACTCACACAAACACAAGCAACTTACACACAAACATAGACAACATACAAACAAAAAGCCAACACAAAAGCAAGAATAACTTACAAACAGAAACAAACACACAGACACACACACACACACACAGTGGAAGAGTTTGGGAAGCGATGTAGTGGAGGCAGGATCCATACATAGCTTTAAGCAGAGGTATGATAAAGCTCACGGCTCAGGGAGAGTGACCTAGTAGCGATCAGTGAAGAGGCGGGGCCAGGAGCTCGGACTCGACCCCCGCAACCTCAACTAGGTGAGTACAACTAGGTGAGTACACAGACACACACACACACACACACACACACAGTCATATCCGCTAATTACCTCTGCTCTTGACACAATCTTAATTAATTAAAACATCCGGTCGTGTTGTTAGTGGAACAATCAGAAGTGAGGAAGTGGGACCTCCTGACTGGTGGAAATCTGTCACGTGACGTGTATCGGCACCTATTCATTGGTGGATCCTAAATGTTGTCGATTCAGCTCGTGCTGATTGGTAGCCTAGGTCACATGATGCGTTCTATTGCTTTCTGATTGGTTGAATCTGGGCTCTTGGTCAAAGCCACCCTTGTGATTGGTTGATTTGGTTACTTGTGAAAGGGAAAGAGCACGCTGATTGGTAGATAAAATAGCGTGCATGAGCAGAGTGTATGTAGCAGTGGATAAGTGAGACGGATGATAGGTGAGAAGGATGGTTAGCGAGAAGCATGATGGATGAGAGGGATAATGGATGAGAAGGATGATGGGTGAGAGGGATGACAGGTGAAAGGGATGATTAGTGAGAAGGATGATATGTGAGAGGGATGATTGGTGAGAGGGATGATGGGTAAGAGGAATGGTTAGTGAGAGGGATGATGGGTGAAAGGGATGGTTAGTAAGAAGGATGATGGATGAGAGGGATGGTTAGTGAAAAGGGTGAAGGGTGAGAGGAATGATGGGTGATAGGAATAATGGGTGAGAGGGATGATGAGTGAGAGGGATGATAGGTGAGAGGGATGGTTAGTAAGAAAGATGGTGGGTGAGAGGGATGATGGATGAGAGTGATGATTAGTGAGAGGGATAATGGGGTAGAGAGATGATGGGTGAAAGGGATGATGGTTGAGAGGGATGATGGTTGAGAGGGATGATGAGTGGGAGTGACCCAGACGGTACAGAGACGTGGTAATTGCTGAATTGAAGCTGTGTGTTCACACACACACACACACACACACACACACACACACACACACACACACACACACACACACACACACACACATACACACCAGTGCTGTTTCTGGTATTTGTGAACGACATGACAGAAGGAATAGACTCTGAGGTGTCCCTGTTTGCAGATGACGTGAAGTTGATGAGAAGAATTCACTCGATCGAAGACCAGGCAGAACTACAAAGGGATCTGGACAGGCTGCAGACCTGGTCCAGCAATTGGCTCCTGGAGTTCAATCCCACCAAGTGCAAAGTCATGAAGATTGGGGAAGGGCAAAGAAGACCGCAGACGGAGTACAGTCTAGGGGGCCAGAGACTACAAACCTCACTCAAGGAAAAAGATCTTGGGGTGAGTATAACACCAGGCACATCTCCTGAAGCGCACATCAACCAAATAACTGCTGCAGCATATGGGCGCCTAGCAAACCTCAGAACAGCATTCCGACATCTTAATAAGGAATCATTCAGGACCCTGTACACCGTGTACGTTAGGCCCATATTGGAGTATGCGGCACCAGTTTGGAACCCACACCTAGCCAAGCACGTAAAGAAACTAGAGAAAGTGCAAAGGTTTGCAACAAGACTAGTCCCAGAGCTAAGAGGTATGTCCTACGAGGAGAGGTTAAGGGAAATCAACCTGACGACACTGGAGGACAGGAGAGATAGGGGGACATGATAACGACATACAAAATACTGAGAGGAATTGACAAGGTGGACAAAGACAGGATGTTCCAGAGATTGGACACAGTAACAAGGGGGCACAGTTGGAAGCTGAAGACACAGATGAATCACAGGGATGTTAGGAAGTATTTCTTCAGCCACAGAGTAGTCAGTAAGTGGAATAGTTTGGGAAGCGATGTAGTGGAGGCAGGATCCATACATAGCTTTAAGCAGAGGTATGATAAAGCTCACGGCTCAGGGAGAGTGACCAAGTAGCGATCAGTGAAGAGGCGGAGCCAGGAGCTCGGACTCGACCCCCGCAACCTCAACTAGGTGAGTACAACTAGGTGAGTACACACACACCACACACACAACACTACACACACACACACACACACACACACACACACACACACACACACACACACCACACACACACACACACACACACACACACACACACACACATCAGAGCTGGAACAGATTCAGGCCCGCATTGAGCCAATAAAGCATTTAAATTACTGGGAACGCCTTAAAGTCCTAAATTTGTACTCAGTGGAGCAGAAGAGATAAAGATGCATTATAATAATACCTGGAAAGTACTCGAGGTCCTGGTCCCAAGTTTGCACACTACCATAACATACTAGAGTGAGAGGTGTGCGAGGACGTGCAAAATGAAAAGAAGGGTGAGGTGGGCACAATAAGGGAACACTGTATCAACATCCGTGGACCGAGATTATTCAAGATCTTAACAGAAGATTATCAGAAACACGGCTGGAACAAGTATAGAAGTCTTCAGGAAGAAACTGGACAAGTATCTTCACCAGGTGCCAGATCAACCAGACTGTGACGGATGTGTGTGTTAGCAAGCCACCAGTAGCAGTAACCTGGTTAACCAACGTGGGAAAACTTACAAGCCAAGTCCACTTTTCGACATAATATACCAAAATATAGTTAACTTCAGTGATGACTCAAACTTCTCGCAGCCGCGGTTCAAGGAGTCTCCTTGGAATGAGTTAAGTCCTCACTGCTGAGCTGTCGAGCAGTGAGTAACATATAATTAAAATTTGCACCAAAGGAGCATATATATCCAGCATTTCACAATTGATTGTAAATGAAATTCACTTTGGTACTCACTGGTGTTGGGCGGATCGCCCTCGTGTCACTGGAACTATTGTTAAACCCAGTCAAACCCCATTTCTACCTACTAGATGCAGCTAAAATAAGACAATTCAGGTATGACTGGACTTACCTGGGTATTGTAACCGACCCATTTCCCTCTAGCTTGTTGTAGGGGAGGTTTAATAACCCTGATATGTTGTCTTGAGTTGGCTGCTACAGATGGTAGTTATATTCCTAACTCGTAATGGATCAAAGTCACTTTGACACCATTCGTTATTCTTGGTAAGGAAATATTTTGTCCCTTTGGTAAAGGGCTCTGGTGACCTGGTGGTTAACGCTCTCGCTTCACACGGTGAGGGCCTGGGTTCGATTCCCAGCCAGAGTAGAAACATTGGACGTGTTTCTTTCCACCTGTTGTCTATGTTCCCCATCAGTAAAATGGGTACCTGGGTGTTAGTCGACTGGTGTGGGTCGCATCCTGGGACACTGACCTAAGGAGGCCTGGTCACAGACCGGGCCGCGGGGGCGTTGACCCCCGGAACTCTCTCCAGATAAACTCTCTCCAGATGCCTGAGTTCACGCCGTAACACACACGTTAACGCACACATTATTGTGATTTATACGCTGATCACTACACTTGATTTGTTGACACTAGTTAAATTTCAGAGTCGAGATTGATAGTATTTCAGAGTTTACCGCACAAGTTCACTATTGTCTTTGTTCTCAATGGAAGATTTTGTGACATATGTACGCTCTGAGTCCTGAAGTCAGTCTGGTTTGCCGCTCTGCAGGGTGCCTGCAGGTCCTCGTACCCACAAAGGGAATGCTGATCTCAGCATTCCTGCTAGACATTGAAACAAAGATTAACACAAGAGAGATGTTTCCTTGTTGTTTAGCCATGTGTTCATAGTTATAATGCCCCTGACTTGTAGACTAAGTAGAGAGCAGGTTTTGTTGTAATTTTCCTGCAATTGTGAAAGAGCAATTATTCAAGGTTAAACCCTCGTTGTGTAGTTGCGCAGAAATTCTAACAAGGAGTGAGGACGTGAAGGTGACATGTTTTTAATATGCTGTTGTGGGAACAAGGAAGTCGAGTCCACTAGCCACTTTCTGAGAGGGCTAAGCCCCTAAGAGGGCTAAGAGTTACCCCCCCTCCCCCCATCCTTTACTGGAAAATTTTCTCCACAACCAGGCAAGCACCAGACGAGCATGGCTCAAGGCCGGGCACCGCAAATAGAAAAAACTCTGGAAACTAATCAAAGGTATATATCATCAAAGGTGGGGCAGCAGGGACTAAGTTTGGAAATACTGTGTATGACAGCTGGAACCCACAAGATGAAGACCAGAATGCCTGGAGACTCCTTACCTCTCTCTCTCTCTCTCTCTCTCTCTCTCTCTCTCTCTCTCTCTCTCTCTCTCTCTCTCTCTCTTTACACAGGGTTTGATAAGGTTAGGTTAAGGATTCTTAACTTTATTGACAAGCTAAGAGTTGTTACCTACTTCAGCTCACTTGAAAGCATTTTTATTGTTATGAGACATACAAGTAGGGAACAGGATGAAGTTGGAGCCATCTGTGGGCCAGCATTTTCATTTGATCAACTGACTTTATCTCGTTGACATCATAATGCTGTCGAGTCATCCTGGGGATAAATGATCTCAGATGAAGTGATGTTCTGGAGAAGGGTACAGACAGAGTGAAGTTGCTGTTTCTGCCCGTCCTGTGGTATAGAAGCTTGCTTCTCGCTATCCTCGAAGTGGAACCAAGTGTGATACATTGACAGTGTTGGCTTTGTACATAACAGTAAAGCCACCCACATCCCTCCTGTGTTGAAGGCTCTGCTGAAATGACAGATCTATCCAGGATGGGTCCAGGCGAGAGATGAGGGGTCTTGCTCTGTTCTTTACTCTGTCAAGCAGTCGCAGATGAGAGGAGGGGGGGGGGCAGGCAGATCAAGAAATTGGAGCATACTCAAAGTGCGAGTGTACTTGTGCCTCATACAGAATCCTACAATCCCTACTGTCGAGCAAATGCGAGATACGTCGAAGTGCTGTAAGCTTCCTGGCTGCAATGTTTGCAAGATTTACAACGTGGCTCTTCATGGTCAGTTTGGAGTCAAATTTCACCCCAAGGATATCAACTTTTTCCCCGGGTACCGACACTCTCCCAGTCATACTTACTACTGCTCTGGCATTAGCATCATGGTGCCTAAAGACCATCATTTGTGTTTTCTCAGGTGCAGATGTTACCTGCCATCGGTTTCCCCAGGCTGATACAGCTCTAAGCTGGTAATTGATGTAGCTTAGAGCAGCTGGCATTTCTCCTCTTGGAACAATGTGAAGCTGAAGTAACTGAATGGAAACAGCACATTAACATACAAAATAATCCACGGTTGCTTATTATCAGTGACAAGGAAATGTGTACAATCTTCAACACTTATTTTTTCTCAGATTTTACATAGGAAGATACTTGTCACATTCAAAAAATAAAAAAAAATATATACTGTAGGCCAGGACAGAGAAAAATGTTATACACGATCAGTGTTACTAGTGAAACGGTTCTCAGACAAACAGATACGTTAAAACCAAATAAATCCCTGGGAACTGATGAACTGTTCTCGAAGGTTATAAAAGAATGTAAGGAGAAACTTAACAACTATTTGCTATTCTCTTCAACATATCACCACAAACTGACATAGTGCCAGAAAAGTGGAAAATAGGAGATTGACAGGCAACAGAGAGTTAGCATAAATTGGGAGAAATCAGAGTGGGGACGCGTCACAGTGTTCCACAGGGGTCATAGATGAGGGAATAAATAGTAACATAAACAAGTTGACTAATGGCACTAAAATAGGACGTCGGATTAATTCTGGCGAGAAAACTATACCGCTACAAGATCTGGATAGACTGATGCTGTGGTCGGAGAAGTGAGAGATGCAGTATAATGTAGAATAATATAAGGGTGTGGGTCTGGGAAAAGAGAACTATGACACTTATAAACTTAGTAATGTAGATCTGAATGACTCTGAATGCGAAAAATATTTTAGGAGCACTTGTTAGCTGTAATCTCAAGCTGAGACAAACGTGCCCAAGTGTTCATAATAAAGCTGAGAGAATTTTTGGCTTCATATCAAGAAGTATAAATAACAGGAATCTTCAAGTTTATATGGTATTTAGGCATCATTTAGAATATGCTGCATGATTATGGTCACCGTATTACGGAATGGACAAGTGCTGGAAAACATGCAGGGAAGGTTAAGATCCGTGAATCAGAAATTTGCACTCTCTACCAAGGCGAGCTGTACAGCCCTTGTGGCTTAGCGCTTCTTTTTGATTATAATAATAATAATAATCTACCAAGGCGAAGAATTAAGGGGATATGACTGAGATGTATAAATGGAAGACATAATAAATAAAAGAGTTATAAATAACGTGGTAAAAACATACCAACAAGACATGACTCGCAGTATTGGGTTCAAGTTGGAAAAATTATATTTAAAAATGATGTAGGAAAGTATTAGTTAGGTAATAAAATTATGGATGAGAAGAGCAAACTCCTGAGCAGCTTCACTGAAGAGAAATTTTCTGCTGACATGAATGGATGTGGATGGGTGTGACTTGGACCTGCCTAGCACGGGCCAGTAGGCCTGCTGCAGTGCTTGATTTTTATGCTCATATATATATATATAGGGTGGACAAGTATGACCTCTTTAACAGGAATAAGTAAAACAAATCGCTATGGTTATAGATAAATTGAAATTAAATTACAACCTTGAGACAATACGTAATTCCAGTGACAGTCGATCGAACGTTAAGAAATGGGACCAAGAGCTAGCTTTTAACACTGTTTCTCCCTTCAAAAAATAAACACGTAGTTAAGTTTTTTTTTTCATGTAAAGTAAGGTACACATAAGAAAAATTAGTGACATATTAGTGACTTTCTTTGTTCCTAACAAATCAAAATTTATATACACATCGTAACCTTGCAAAGAAATAAAATAATTATCTTTATCTTTTTAAGCCCACAAACACACACACACACACACACACACACACACACACACACACACACACACACACACACACACACACACACACACACACACAACCTAATATTTCACTGACCACTTGAACTTTCCCTAAGATATATATCTTAAACATTGTAGATAATGTGACATAACTGGTATAGAAAGCAACAGATTAAAAAATAAGACACTTGTGTAACATTTGGGAATCTTTATTTATGGAAACGTTTCGCCAGCCAGTAACTTCTTCAGTCCAATACAGAGAAGAATGGTGAAAGATTGATGGAGTGAACACATCGACTCCAGGCTTCCCTAGAAGAAAAAACATCGAGGCACCAAAACACTGGATGATCAAACGTCTTCATATTAAAGATACTCGGTTGTTGCACACGTCTAGAGACTCACGAAATCGTAATAACACGACTGTAAACAAATCACTCTCTGAATGCTCTTAAGAGCTTCCAACGAAACCACTTGCCATGGGTTCACACTCCACCCGCTCCGTGGCATGTTGCACGCGTGTCTAATTCTTCAGTGTGTCGGTATTGTATATCACTGATGCTATGAATCAATCTCATTACTTTCATCAATACGGTTGTCATCAACGCAGCGAGCTTCAGCATCTCCGGACTTTTGGCTATGTTGATTGTAGGCCGTCAGGACACAGCTGTCATGTAACGTCACTTACTATTTAGAGCATCCCGCCTACACTACAGCTCACCACCACACTACTACATATATTTCTTAATATTTCAGTCTCTGTATACATTGGTAAAGACACTGGTTCAAAGCAACCTCGGGGGGAGTCGAATGATAGCTCCAGGCCTTTCGTGTTGTGATCAACACATCATCAGGAGCTTGTAATATTGCAGAAAAGAGGAGATCCAAGCAAATACGATCAGGAGAAGCGTGTTTTGGGTGAGACAGGCTGGAGGCTACCTCTCTGCCTTACTCCAGCAAACACGCTTCTCCTGATCGTATTTACATGGACCTCTTCCTCTTTTCTGCAAGATTGCAAGCTCCTGATGATATGTCGATCACAACACGAAAGGCCTAGAGCTATCATTCAACTCCCCCCGATGTTGTTTTAAACCAGTGTCCTTACCAATGTAATACAGAGACGGAAATATTAAGAAATATATGTAGTAGTGTGGTGGTGAGCTGTAGTGTAGGCGGGATGCTCTAAATAGTAAGTGACGTTACATGACAGCTGTGTCCTGACGGCCTACAATCAACATAGCCAAAAGTCCGGAGATGCTGAAGCTCGCTGCGTTGATGACAACCGTATTGATAAGAGTAATGAGATTGATTCATAGCATCATTGATATACAATACTGACACACTGAAGAATTAGACACGCGTGCAACATGCCACGGAGCGGGTGGAGTGTGAACCCATGGCAAGTGGTTTCGTTGGAAGCTCTTCAGAGCATTCAGAGAGTGATTTGTTTACAGTCGTGTTATTACGATTTCGTGAGTCTCTAGACGTGTGCAACAACCGAGTATCTTTAATATGAAGACGTTTGATCAACCAGTGGCTTTATCAATACAATACTGTGTAGTCATGATGAATCAGATTCATCAAGACTGGCTGACGCGTCGGTCTGGAGTTTTATGACCCTGATCGCGCGTTCTAACCCTGCCCGTGATATGGTTTTTTTAGGGTACTGAACACATACTCCTAGGCTGATGGACTGATTACCTCATCTTCAACCTCTTCAGTCTTCTGTTTTTTTGCTCACTGGTTGGCTAAACATCTGTATAATAAAAATTCCTACTTGTTCCACAGGTGTCCAATTCTTTGATGAAATTTAATTCCACGCACTGACACTACCGAGAAGTATTTATTTATCCTGTGTGACTGATGACATCACTCCACTTCCTCAAGTGGTCGTGGCTGTCAGTAAACAACATGGGAATTGAAGAATGAGACACCTGTGCAACATCTGGGAAACTTTTGTCACAGCACAGGAATTAACATTGTTAGGCGTGTTTATGTTCACTGGCACGGGTGTGAAATTTCCTGGGAAATTGGAAAAATAGACACAAATGCATTATAATGGTATCCTTTATTGGCTACGTTTTGCCCACACAATGAGTTTTATCAAGTCACAAACAGATTTACCTGCGTGAAGAGTACATGAGTAAATTTAGGATAGAGAGTCAGGTGGAAAATGCTGGGTAGGATGTATATAAGACGGATGAGTGAGTAGGTGTGTTATGTAGGATAACGATGCTGAAGTTTCCTGGCAAGGGGATCAGTTATGTTGTGACAGCCGTTGTTAGTTATACAGATGACTGATGATTCCAAGATCCTGCGACACTGAGTTTCTTCTTCCCTGACGATGAGTCTTGCTTCTTTGTAGTTGATTAAATGGTTTTGGAAGCATCGATGTAGAACGCAGTCATTCCATCTTGTCGGTATTTTATACAATTCATCTCCTTCCCAGGAAGTCTCTCCGCACCAGGGGTCACCAACATGCGGCCTGCAGGCCGCATGTGGCCCTTCTAGGAAATGGATGGGGCCCTCGCATGAATTTATGAATTCACTATTATGTAGGTTCCACACCGCTGCCCTCATCACACATTTGACCATGGAATGTGGCCCACTTGTGTAGGAAAGTTGAGGACTACTGCAGACTATATGGTATGAAAAATACAGCATTCTTGGTTATAGGTAGCCTGGCTGGTTTAGTCCTTAATAGAAGTGCCGGTGGAAGTATCTGCATTAAGATTACACTTAAAAAAAGCATTGTAAAAATTACTAGCCGTCTTATTGTTAGGGACAGCTATGAATCTCTCCAAAAATTTGTTATCCTTGTAAGTGTTGATGATAAGTGAAGCACAGAGTCGGTTCTCACTCATGACACGAGAGAAGTGTAGCTTAGAGAACACTCGGAAAATAATCACACACTTCTCTAGGAACTCCGTGTTACACGACCACTAGATCCTCAGGATCCGTTGACATTTACGCAGTCCATTTTCTACACTGCAACGTTACAACGGTATCTACGTGATATCCTCCACACAGTACTAAGAGCTTCTGCATTAGTAAACTACTAAAATCACTCAACGCATGACTCACGAAGTTGTAATAACACTGTAACAGACGAATCAGGAAACTGGTGAGGGATAAAACTGCTGGTAAGAGAGTCCTGAAACTCAGAACAGTTGAAGCCTCCCTAAAATTCATTCTTGAAGAGTAATGTAAGAACATAGATGCACTCTTCGACGTACTCTCGTGTAGACAGCGATAAACTGTCCTTCACAGTACATCGTAAGTTGTAATAAGGACGATTTAATACGTACTCACTAACTGGGACCATAATAACAAGGAGTTCTCACCTAACTGTAATTTTTTAAGTCCAGTATTTAAAGAAGTTGGGCCTATTAGGCCGGAATGTGTAGTGAGATCTACTGACAGTATTTTACCCACGTAATAAGTATTTTCAAATCATTTACAGGAGAATGTAACCTACAAGCGTCGAAGTTCATTGGAACCAAGTTAACTGCCAGTGTATATACATCGAGAAATGTATATATCTCAGTGTACTTCATATATACTGACAGGTATATATCTTTCAGTGTGGTTTATAAACACACGTCAGCAAACAATAAACTAGTTTACCTGGAGAAGTTCCGGGGTCACGCCCCCGCGCCCGGTCTGAGACCAGCTCCTGTGATCAGAGCCTATCAACCAGGCGATGCTGTGCTGCACGCAATAGACACAATTATTCAAAATTTTCGGTCCTGAGACCTTGATCACTTCTAAACAGACCGAAGTTAAAACGACGTAAAAACAAAATGTTCATGTGTTTGCTACTGTCTTTAACAATGTCGTATTATGTACCAAGTATACTACCCTTTCGTGGTATGCAGGTCGAAACCACATCAACATATCTGGCCCCGCATCTTTGCTAGTCTCTACTAGGTTTACTCTCCCTGATCCAAGAACCTTATTGTACCTCTTCTTCAAGCTATGTATGGTCCTGCCTCCACCACTTCACTCTCCACTGTATAAAACGAGTATGTCAGTGAATAACATCACGAGGAATAAACTGTCAATGTATATAAACTGGGAATATACTATAATGACATAAAATTTAAAAATCTTACAGTAATTAATAGTTTCTGAGAGTGGTTGAAAGCCGTAACAGTGAACTGATCAGTTGTTGACAGGTGACGACAGTGACAGTATTAATAGTTTAGATGGTTGATAGCCTAACACTGACGATAGTTGTGACAGTGACTGACAGTTTATGACAGGAACTTAATAGTTTCTGAGATGTGGTTGATACAGGTAACAGTGACTGATAGTCTGACAATACTCAGATGTTGCGACAGTGACTGATAGTTGAACGGAATACTATATCTCACATGAACTGATAGTCTTGACAGTTGACTGGTTCTGAGACGTGACAATGATAGTCGTAACAGTGACTGATAGTCGTGACAGTGACTGAAGTCTTGACAGTGATGTAGTCGTGAAGTGACGATAAGCGTACAGTGACTGATAGTCGTGACAGTGATTGATAGTCTTGACAGTGACTGATTGTTGTGACAGTGACTGATAGTCGTGACAATAACTGATAGTCTTGATAGTGACTAATTGTTGTGACAGTGACTGATAGTCGTGACAGTGACTGATACTCGTGACAGTGACTGATAGTCCTGACAGTGACTGGTAGTCGTGACAGTGACTGATAGTTGTGACAGTGACTGATAGTTATGACAGTGACTGATAGTTGTGACAGTGAGTGATAGTTATGAAAGTGACTGATAGTCGTGACAGTGACTGATAGTCGTGACAGTGACTGATAATTGTGACAGTGACTGATAGTCGTCACAGTGACTGATTGTCGTAACAGTGACTGATTGTCGTAACAGTGACTGATAGTCGTCACAGTGACTGATAGTCGTAACAGTGACTGATAGTCGTAACAGTGACTGATAGTCGTGACAGTGCTGATAGTCGTGACAGTGGCTGATAGTCGTGACAGTGACTCATAGTCGTGACAGTGATTGATAGTCGTAACAGTGACTGATAGTTGTGACAGTGACTGATAGTCGTGACCGTGACAGAGTCGTGACAGTGACTGATGGTCGTGACAGTGACTAATAGTTGTGACAGTGACTGATAGTCGTGACAGTGACTGATAGTCGTGACAGGGTGTCATGATAAGTGAGACGATGTGCGGATAGGTAAGATGGTGTCCGGATAAGTGAGAGGGTGTCCGGATAAGTGAGAGGGTGTCCGGATAAGTGAGAGGGTGTCCGGATAAGTGAGAGGGGTGTCCGGATAAGTGAGAGGGTGTCTGATAAGTGAGTAGGGTGTGCCGGATAAGTGAGAAGGGTGTCCGGATAAGTGAGAGGGGTGTCCGGATAAGTGACATAGCTGTTCCACGTCACCGCCTCCGGAACTGTGGAGTTATTGGTACAAATGGGTATTACCACCCGCATTTGTGAACCTTACTGGAGGTGCTGGTTGTATGGGACGGATGTGAAGAGGAGGAGTAGGAGCAGGAGGAGCGCAGGAGCAGCAGGAGAAGGAGCAGGATGGAGCAGGGGAGGAGCAGGAGGTAGCAGCGGAGGAGTATGCAGGGAAAAGCGCATGGAAGAGCAGGAGCAGGAGGGACAGGAGGAGAGGAGGAGCAGCAGGAGGAGCAGCAGGAGGAGAAGGATTAGGAGCAGGAGCAAAAGGAGGAACAGGAGGAGAAGGAGGAGCAGCAGAAGGACCAGGAGCAGGAGAGAAGGCAGGAGGAGCAGCAGTAGGACCAGAAGCAGAAGGAGCAGGAGAGAGGAGCAGGAGGAGCAAGCAGGAGGAGCAGCAACAGGAGGATCAGGAGCAGGAGAAGCAGGAGGAGCAGGAGGAGGAGCAGGAAGAGCAGCAGGAGGAGCAGGAGGGCCAGCAGGAGAACCAGGAGGAGGAGCAGGAACAGGAGAGAGTAGGATGGCAGCAGGAGGAGGAGGACAGCAGGAGGAGGAGGAGCACGAGGAGTAGGAGAAGGAGGTGGAGCAGGAGCCGGAGGAGAAGCAGGAGCAGGGGCAGGAGCAGGGGAAGCAGGAGCAAGAGCAGGAGGAGGAGCAGGAGCAGGAGGAGGAACAGCATCAGTACGCGGAACAACAAGAGAAGAAGGAGGGAAGCGGAGCAGCAAAAAAATGTTAAGAGAGAAACAATCAGACACAGAGACAGACAGACACAATCAGACACAGAGAGACAGACAGACAAACAGATAACAGACAATCAGACATAGAGACAGACAGACATAGGGACAGACAGACAGACTGACAGACAGATCTATACATAACCTTAAGAAGAGATATGATAAAGCTCGTGGAACAGGAATGAGTGACCAGTGAAGAGACCGGTCCAGGAGCTTTGACTCAATCTTTTTAGTCACAATTAGGTGAGCTAGGGGAATACAGACAGACAAACAGAGAGAGAGACAGACGGGGGGGGGGGTTTCAGATAATAGATTTTCACTTCAGTGTGACACTGTGTGCAGAGTACTATCTACTACTATCTCAACTGAGGACTATCTATTATTTTATTGATGGTTGAGGCCTGGATTGTAAAGCAGAAGGCTCTCTTTTCACACTCCACTCTCTGCGGTCAATACTATCATGAAACGAGGGGAAAAAAATATAAAATACTATAATGGTAGGACGTGTTGTAGTTGGCTACTCTACTGTCAACTATAGATCTTCTATCGCTAATTTATCTTATTGGTACAACTATAGGCCTTCTCTTCTCTTCCAGTTGTGACTTGACAATGGTCCAGGATGGACCTCTCCTAATTGTGGAATTCTGTTGACTTGTTCCAGCTACGGTATTGTGGACTTCTGTTCTTTAGTTCTTTTTCTAGTTTTGTGCTTTAGGTGGGTGTGAACAATGGAACATTCAGAGTAGCTCGGTTGGTAGCACACTCGCCTCACAAACTGAGGTCCGTGGTTCGATCCACCGGTACAGGTGGAAATATTGGGGCGTGCTTCCTTAAAACACCCGCTGTCCCTGTTCACCTAGCAGTAAGTAGGTGCCTGGGTGTTAGCCAGGTACCTACCTGCGTCCAGTTGTGTTAAGTGTGAGTGTTCAGCTGGTATTCAGGAGACTGAACTGATGAGGGACCAATAACCACTGTGGGGAGACCATTCCAGTCTTCCACTACACTGTGAAAATGAACGCTACTACATACATGTTAAACCTCATGCCACGGAGTTTCATACCATTGTTTCAAGCAATTATACCACGTGATTGCTACACACACAGGTAGACATGACTGGTACACACACACAGGCAGACATGATTTGTACACACACAGGCAGACATGACTGCTACACACAAAAGTAGACATAACTGGAACACACACAGGTAGACATGACTTGTACACACACAGGCAGACATGACTGGTACACACACAAGTAGACATGACTGGTACACACACAGGTAGACATGACTTGTACACACACAGGTAGGCATGACTGGTACACACACACACACACACACACACACACACACACACACACACACACACACACATAAATGACAGGTATATTGACAACGAAATACATACACAGAGCGACGACTTACGGTAAAAATTAACTTAAATGAATATAGAATGTAGACGTGTGTACAAAGTGTGTTGTTGTTAGTGTTAACTACGTGGTTGTGAAACTAGTGTTAACTACGTGCTGTTGTTGTTGTTAGTGTTAACTACGTGGTTGTGAAACTAGTGTTAACTACGTGCTGTTGTTTGTTGTTAGTGTTAACTACGTGGTTGTGAAACTAGTGTTAACTACGTGCTGTTGTTGTTGTTAGTGTTAACTACGTGGTTGTGAAACTAGTGTTAACTACGTGCTGTTGTTGTTGTTAGTGTTAACTACGTGGTTGTGAAACTAGTGTTAACTACGTGCTGTTGTTGTTGTTAGTGTTAACTACGTGGTTGTGAAACTAGTGTTAACTACGTGCTGTTGTTGTTTTTAGTGTTAACTACGTGGTTGTGAAACTAGTGTTAACTACGTGCTGTTGTTGTTGTTAGTGTTAACTGCGTGGTTGTGAAACTAGTGTTAACTACGTGCTGTTGTTGTTGTTGTTAGTGTTAACTACGTGGTTGTGAAACTAGTGTTAACTACGTGCTGTTGTTGTTAGTGTTAACTACGTGGTTGTGAAACTAGTGTTAACTACGTGCTGTTGTTGTTGTTAGTGTTAACTACGTGGTTGTGAAACTAGTGTTAACTACGTGCTGTTGTTGTTGTTAGTGTTAACTACGGGTTGTGAAACTAGTGTTAACTACGTGCTGTTGTTGTTGTTAGTGTTAACTACGTGGTTGTGAAACTAGTGTTAACTACGTGCTGTTGTTGTTGTTAGTGTTAACTACGTGGTTGTGAAACTAGTGTTAACTACGTGCTGTTGTTGTTGTTAGTGTTAACTACGTGGTTGTGAAACTAGTGTTAACTACGTGCTGTTGTTGTTGTTAGTGTTAACTACGTGGTTGTGAAACTAGTGTTAACTACGTGCTGTTGTTGTTTTTAGTGTTAACTACGTGGTTGTGAAACTAGTGTTAACTACGTGCTGTTGTTGTTGTTAGTGTTAACTGCGTGGTTGTGAAACTAGTGTTAACTACGTGCTGTTGTTGTTGTTGTTAGTGTTAACTACGTGGTTGTGAAACTAGTGTTAACTACGTGCTGTTGTTGTTAGTGTTAACTACGTGGTTGTGAAACTAGTGTTAACTACGTGCTGTTGTTGTTGTTAGTGTTAACTACGTGGTTGTGAAACTAGTGTATAACTACGTGCTGTTGTTGTTGTTAGTGTTAACTACGTGGTTGTGAAACTAGTGTTAACTACGTGCTGTTGTTGTTGTTAGTGTTAACTACGTGGTTGTGAAACTAGTGTTAACTACGTGCTGTTGTTGTTGTTAGTGTTAACTACGTGGTTGTGAAACTAGTGTTAACTACGTGCTGTTGTTGTTTTTAGTGTTAACTACGTGGTTGTGAAACTAGTGTTAACTACGTGCTGTTGTTGTTGTTAGTGTTAACTGCGTGGTTGTGAAACTAGTGTTAACTACGTGCTGTTGTTGTTGTTGTTAGTGTTAACTACGTGGTTGTGAAACTAGTGTTAACTACGTGCTGTTGTTGTTAGTGTTAACTACGTGGTTGTGAAACTAGTGTTAACTACGTGCTGTTGTTGTTGTTAGTGTTAACTACGTGTGTTGTGAAACTAGTGTTAACTACGTGCTGTTGTTGTTGTTAGTGTTAACTACGTGGTTGTGAAACTAGTGTTAACTACGTGCTGTTGTTGTTGTTAGTGTTAACTACGTGGTTGTGAAACTAGTGTTAACTACGTGCTGTTGTTGTTGTTAGTGTTAACTACGTGGTTGTGAAACTAGTGTAACTACGTGCTGTTGTTGTTTTTAGTGTTAACTACGTGGTTGTGAAACTAGTGTTAACTACGTGCTGTTGTTGTTGTTAGTGTTAACTGCGTGGTTGTGAAACTAGTGTTAACTACGTGCTGTTGTTGTTGTTGTTAGTGTCAACTACGTGTTGTGAAACTAGTGTTAACTACGTGCTGTTGTTGTTAGTGTTAACTACGTGGTTGTGAAACTAGTGTTAACTACGTGCTGTTGTTGTTGTTAGTGTTAACTACGTGGTTGTGAAACTAGTGTTAACTACGTGCTGTTGTTGTTGTTAGTGTTAACTACGTGGTTGTGAAACTAGTGTTAACTACGTGCTGTTGTTGTTGTTAGTGTTAACTACGTGGTTGTGAAACTAGTGTTAACTACGTGCTGTTGTTGTTGTTAGTGTTAACTGCGTGGTTGTGAAACTAGTGTTAACTACGTGCTGTTGTTGTTGTTGTTAGTGTTAACTACGTGGTTGTGAAACTAGTGTTAACTACGTGCTGTTGTTGTTAGTGTTAACTACGTGGTTGTGAAACTAGTGTTAACTACGTGCTGTTGTTGTTGTTAGTGTTAACTACGTGGTTGTGAAACTAGTGTTAACTACGTGCTGTTGTTGTTGTTAGTGTTAACTACGTGGTTGTGAAACTAGTGTTAACTACGTGCTGTTGTTGTTGTTAGTGTTAACTACGTGGTTGTGAAACTAGTGTTAACTACGTGCTGTTGTTGTTGTTAGTGTTAACTGCGTGGTTGTGAAACTAGTGTTAACTACGTGCTGTTGTTGTTGTTGTTAGTGTTAACTACGTGGTTGTGAAACTAGTGTTAACTACGTGCTGTTGTTGTTAGTGTTAACTACGTGGTTGTGAAACTAGTGTTAACTACGTGCTGTTTTTGTTAGTGTTAACTACGTGGTTGTGAAACTAGTGTTAACTACGTGCTGTTGTTGTTGTTAGTGTTAACTACATGGTTGTTAAACTAGTGTTCACTACGTGGTTGTGAAACTAGTATTCACTATGTGTTAGTGTTAACTACATGGTTCTTAAACTAGTGTTCACTACGTGGTTGAGAAATTAGTGTTAACTACTTGGTTGTGAAACTAGTGTTCACTTCGTGTTGTTGTTGTTGTGTTAACTACGTGGTTGTGAAACTAGTGTTCAGTACGTGTTGTTGTTGTTAGTGTTAACTACGTGGTTATGAAGCTAGCGTTCACTACGTGTTGTTGTTAGTGTTAACTACGTGGTAGTGAAACTAGTGTTCACTGTGCGTTGTTAATGTTATTCACTACGTGGTTGTGAAACTAGTGTACACTACGTAGTTAACACTAGTTTCACAACCACGTAGTGAACACTAGTTTCACAACCACGTAGTGAACACTAGCTTCACAACCACGTAGTGAACACTAGTTTCACAACCACGTAGTGAACACTAGTTTCACAACCACGTAGTGAACACTAGTTTCACAACCACGTAGTGAACACTAGTTTCACAACCACGTCGTGAACACTAGTTTCACAACCACGTAGTGAACACTAGTTTCACAACCACGTAGTGAACACTAGTTTCACAACCACGTAGTGAACACTAGTTTCACAACCACGTAGTGAACACTAGTTTCACAACCACGTAGTGAACACTAGTTTCACAACCACGTAGTGAACACTAGTTTCACAACCACGTAGTGAACACTAGTTTCACAACCACGTAGTGAACACTAGTTTCACAACCACGTAGTGAACACTAGTTTCACAACCACGTAGTGAACACTAGTTTCACAACCACATAGTGAACACTAGTTTCACAACCACGTAGTGAACACTAGTTTCACAACCACGTAGTGAACACTAGTTTCACAACCACGTAGTGAACACTAGTTTCACAACCACGTAGTGAACACTAGTTTCACAACCATGTAGTGAACACTAGTTTCACAATCACGTAGTAAACACTAGTTTCACAACCATGTAGTGAACACTAGTTTCACAACCACGTAGTGAACACTAGTTTCACAACCACGTAGTGAACACTAGTTTCACAACCACGTAGTTAACACTAACAACAACAACAATACGTAGTGAACACTAGTTTCACAACCACGTAGTTAACATGAACAAAAACACGTAGTGAACACTAGTGTACAACTACGTAGTGTGAAACTAGTTTCACTACTTTGTTGATTATGTTAACTAACGTTGTGAAACTAGTTTCACAACCGGTGTTGTTGTTAATAGTTTCAACTACCTGGTGTGAAACATAGTGTTCACAACGGTGTTGATGTTATTGAACACGGTTCGAACTATGTTCACTCGTGTGTGAAACTAGTTTCACTAACGTGGTTGTGAACTAGTGTTCACTACTGGTTAGTGAACTAGTGTTCACAACGTGTTGTGAAACTAGTGTTAACTTCGTAGTTGTGAAACTAGTGTTCACTACGTGGTTGTGAACTAGTGTTCACTACGTGGTTGTGAACAGTGTTCACTACGTGGTTGTGAAGCTAGTGTTCACTACGTGGTTGTGAAGCTAGTGTTAACTACGTGGTTGTGAAGCTAGTGTTCACTACGTGGTTGTGAAACTAGTGTTAACTACGTGGTTGTGAAACTCGTGTTCACTACGTGGTTGTGAAGCTAGTGTTCACTATGTGGTTGTGAAACTAGTGTTCACTACGTGGTTGTGAAGCTAGTGTTCACTACGTGGTTGTGAAGCTAGTGTTCACTACGTGGTTGTGAAGCTAGTGTTCGCTACGTGTTCCTATTGCTGTTGTTGTTAGTGTTAACTGCATAATTGTAAGATCTGGTATGTTTATTTTGTTGAGCTGACCTGATCATATCCCTCCAGCCACCTCTGTGATAACTTCTTCAACGTGTCTGCCTCCAGCCACTCTTGATAACTTCTTGCAACGTCTGCCTCACCACTGTTGATAACTTTTCATCTACGTCTGCCCTCACTAGTCCACCTACTTGATAACTTTTCATCAACGTCTTGCCCTCCAGCCACCTCTTGATGACTTCTTCATCAACGTCTGCCCTCCCACCACCTCTTGATAACTTCTTCATCAACGTTCTGCCCTCACCCGCCACCTCTTGATGACTTTTCTTCAACGTCTGCCCTCCCAGCCACCTCTTGATAACTTCTTCAACGTCTGCCCTCCCAGCCACCTCTTGATAACTTCTTCATCAACGTCTGCCCTCCCACCACCTCTTGATGACTTCTTTCTCAACGTCTGCCCTCCCAGCCACCTCTTGATAACTCATCAACGTCTGCCTCCCAGCCACCTCTTGATAACTTCTTCATCAACGTCTGCCCTCCCAGCCACCTCTTGATACTGTTTCAATAGTCTGCCCTCCCTGCCACCTCTTGATAACTTCTCATCCAACGTCTTGGCCCTCCCAGCCACCTCTTGATAACTTTTCATCAACGTCTGCCCTCCCTGCCACCTCTTGATGACTTCTCATCACGTCTGCCCTACCCAGCCACCTCTTGATGACTTCTTTCAAACGTCTGCCCTTCCCAGCCACCTCTTGATGAACTTCTTCATCAACGTCTGCCCTCCAGCCACCTCTTGAAACTTCTTCATCAAAGTTGCCCTCCAGCCACCTCTTGATACTTTTCATCAACTCTGTGCCTCCACCACCTCTTGATAACTTCTTCATCAACGTCTGCCCTCCCAGCCACCTCGATAACTTCTTCTCAACGTCTGCCTCCCAGCCACCTCTTGATGACTTCTTCATCACGTACTGCCTCCCAGCCACCTTCTTGATAACTTCTCATCAACGTCTGCCTCCCAGCCACCTCTTGATGACTTCATCAACGTCTGCCCTCCCTGCACCTCTTGATAACTTCTTCATCAACGTCTGCCCTCCGCAGCCACCTCTTGATAACTTCATCACGTCTGCCCTCCAGCCACCTCTTGATAACTTCTTCATCAACGTCTGCCCTCCCTGCCACCTCTTGATGACTTCTTCATCATCGTCTGCCCTCCCTGCCACCTCTTAATGACTTCTTCATCAACGTCTGCCCTCCCAGCTACCTCTTGATGACTTCATCAACGTCTGCCCTCCCAGCCACCTCTTGATAACTTCTTCATCAACGTCTGCCCTCCCTGCCACCTCTTAATAACTTCTTCATCAACGTCTGCCCTCCCAGCCACCTCTTGATAACTTCTTCATCAACGTCTGCCCTCCCAGCCACCTCTTGATGAACTTCTTCATCAACGTCTGCCCTCCCAGCCACCTCTTGATAACTTCTTCATCAACGTCTGCCCTCCCAGCCACCTCTTGATAACTTCTTCATCAACGTCTGCCCTCCCAGCCACCTCTTGATAACTTCTTCATCAACGTCTGCCCTCCCAGCCACCTCTTGATGACTTCTTCATCAACGTCTGCCCTCCCAGCCACCTCTTGATAACTTCTTCATCAACGTCTGCCCTCCCGCCACCTCTTGATGACTTCTCAACGTCTGCCCTCCCTGCCACCTCTTGATAACTTCTTCATCAACGTCTGCCCTCCCTGCCACCTCTTGATAACTTCTTCATCAACGTCTGCCCTCCCTGCCACCTCTTGATAACTTCTTCATCAACGTCTGCCCTCCCAGCCACCTCTTGATGACTTCATCAACGTCTGCCCTCCCTGCCACCTCTTGATAACTTCTTCATCAACGTCTGCCCTCCCTGCCACCTCTTGATAACTTCTTCATCAACGTCTGCCCTCACCCAGCCACCTCTTGATAACTTCTTCATCAACGTCTGCCCTCCCTGCCACCTCTTGATAACTTCTTCATCAACGTCTGCCCTCCCAGCCACCTCTTGATAACTTCTTCATCAACGTCTGCCCTCCCAGCCACCTCTTGATGACTTCTTCATCAACGTCTGCCCTCCCAGCCACCTCTTGATGACTTCTTCATCAACGTCTGCCCTCCCAGCCACCTCTTAATGACTTCTTCATCATCGTCTGCCCTCACCCAGCCACCTCTTAATGACTTCTTCATCAACGTCTGCCCTCCCAGCCACCTCTTAATGACTTCTTCATCAACGTCTGCCCTCCCTGCCACCTCTTGATAACTTCTTCATCATCGTCTGCCCTCCCAGCCACCTCTTAATGACTTATTCATCAACGTCTGCCCTCCCAGCCACCTCTTAATGACTTCTTCATCATCGTCTGCCCTCACCCAGCCACCTCTTAATGACTTCTTCATCAACGTCTGCCCTCCCAGCCACCTCTTGATGACTTCTTCATCAACGTCTGCCCTCCCAGCCACCTCTTAATGACTTCTTCATCAACGTCTGCCCTCACCAGCCACCTCTTAATGACTTCTTCATCAACGTCTGCCCTCCCAGCCACCTCTTAATGACTTCTTCATCAACGTCTGCCCTCCCAGCCACCTCTTAATGACTTCTTCATCAACGTCTGCCCTCCCAGCCACCTCTTGATGACTTCTTCGTCAAAGTATTTCCATAAATCGCTATAATTTGCTTTTATCTTTAACTTTTCAGGAAGAAGCCTGGCCAAAAGCCTGTAGTTCGCAGTCAACCAGAGAGTCATAGCTCAGGCAGCCGTGACCTCCGGAGAAACTAAAGCTCTTGGCTCTGGTTGCAATACAAGAACGGCCAGTTGCCTCAAGCTTATTTCAGTATAAAGTTACAGTCCCCTCAAGAAAGAAGAGAAATCCCCGGCCAGCAAACAAGCAACCACAGAAGAGTGTGTGTCCACAGCGGACGTGATTCACGAAACGGCCTTTGTTGACCCTGGCCCTGCGAGCCTATAATTACTTGGCGTCCGGTGAAAAACGGAGCAGTTTATTGAAGCTTTTGGTGTAGCTCGCGGTGGTCCCTGTCCTGTTGTGCCCTCTGAAGGGTCAGCCAGAGCGCCGGGCAAGCTTGACTCTTGACGGTCAGTGTCAAGTTGAATCTGCGTTGTTGGACCTGAAAAATTACTGTGAGCTTTAATTTCGCGGGTTCAGAGTAAGTTGCTCAGTACAGTTAAGTTACATTGTATTATTATCCCCGAGTGCAGTGGAACATTACATGATTGTACAGTATAGGGCTCTGTGAATATATTAATATTTGACGACTTACAGTGTAACACTGCCCTCCCATTGACAGTCCTGCCTTAAGTTATCAGTGTTTTCATGGAAAATACATAAGTGAAAGTATATGGCAGTGATAGCATGAACTGAGACTCAGCAGATATCCCAAGTGACGCAAGGAGCTCAGCAAGACGTGGATATCCTCCCAGGACGAACGTCATCGCGCCTCACCTTGCATCCGGCAGTACAGGTAAGAAAGACACTCACCGGGGCTTCCGGCTATAGGTAAGAGGGGAAATACATCCTCTAAATAGGTCTCCTTGACACACCCTGGACTACTTGTTGTTGCAACCACTTGTATCCAGCTCCCTCTATACATTGTTCCCTCTGACTACTGACAATTTAGCTCTCCTTCATACTCAATGATAACGACCCCTGACATTAGTACATGTGTGAGGGGGGTGTGTCTGCACGCCAGACAACCTGATGCAACATTGTGTATACCTCTTAGTGTTTGTTGTGTTGGAATGATTTAACAAGCGCAGGTGAAATGAAGCCTCGCACATGCACGCACGAACGTACACACACACACACACAAACAAACAAACAAACAAACAACACACACACAAACAACACTAGCACACACACACACACACAACACTGGCAATATTTCATATTTTTCCTAATTCACTGACTGGCTACTCAGACGAGAGACAATCTATACATCTGACACTCTCAAGTTCAGTGGATGTCGTAAAACGTTTACGAGAGTGAAGCGAAACAAACTGGTTGTAAGAAAAACGTTTATATAATAAATTATGTAATAATCTGTGGCACATACATAGTGAAGAGGTGCACCATAGTCAGGGCTTGAAAGTGTACACACTGATGCCGTACTTCTGCTGCCTTACCAGAGTAAGAAAGTGTACAGATGAATCCGTCTCTTCAAGAAGGGTGCCTAGGTGCTGGTGAAGGGATCTTGATACGAGGAAGAGGGAACTACCCGTCCTTCCTTGGATCCACTGTGAAAATACACCCATTCCCCAGACGCTATATGATTATTAGTGCTTTGCATGTTCTTTTTTACATGAGAAAGAAGAAACACTGCTGCAGGCCCATACTAGGCACGTTCTTCTCAAACCCACTAACAAAAATATTTACCCAACCCATTTTCAATCCTATCTAAGGGAACAACATTTTATTCCTTCGTCAAGGACATTAATGTATATTATAAACAACAATGAGCCTAAAATAACACGGTACTGGTGGGGTTAGAACCCATGGCAAGTGAGTGGTAAAAGTGCAGGCCAGTGAGTAAGCCACTGGGCCAGCTGGCTACACTAACTTATGTAGGAAGGTTAGCATGGCCCAGTGGTTTACGCACTCACACAACTCACGACTCACTCGCTATGGGTTCTAACAGAACTCGTGCGGTGGTTTGTTTCCAATCGTGTTATTACGATTATGTGAGTAGTAATGAGCCTGAAGCTGATCCTTATGGATCATAAAAATTATCTAAAAACACCCTCGGAAATTGCTATGAATCATTTACTTATTCTTTCAAAATGCTTCTGTTTCCTGTCTTGTATTTAACCCCAGAATGTGGTTCATATTGGTACAGAGTTTGCATGAATGATGGGCAGAGAGCCGACACTTTGTGAGCCACGAACACGCTGCTACAATAAGCCTATATTAAAATACGTCTCGCTCAGTGACTGTATCATAGTACTTAGTGAAGCTCACGGTGAGTGTACCTCGACCTGATGCTCAACAACCTACCTATTTTGGTCAACAAGACCACAAAGTACCTGAGAGGCAAGACCACACCAGGCAAGGTCTTGAATATCAGTCAGGGCTAGACCAGCTGCAGGATGTGTTATACTGTCTGTAGGTTAAAAATTAAAGGTATATGTCGTATCTTCCTTCATACTGGGGGTAGAGCTATTTATTATATTTATATTCATTATTTTATTGGTAGACGTTACATGGAAGAGAATACTCATGTTTTCCCACGAAGCTGTTACACTTTCTCGTTATACGTACATATGTCACGACAGGATGTGTGTGGTACCAGTGGAGGTATATTCTCTCTCTCTTTCTCTCCGTCTCTCAGTGGAGGGGAGAGGAATGGGAGGGAAGGAGACGTGAGGGACGGGAGGATGGGTATAGGATGGGAGATGTGGCGGACGGGGGGATGGGTATTGGATGGGAGATGTGACGGACGGCGGGATGGGTATGGGATGGGAGGGATGGTTGTACCTTCACTTACCTCACCTCACGGAAACGTGTGGCAGCCAATGTATTTATGATGATAGCCTCTGGTCACCGACCATAATTGCTTCTCTTTTCGTGGGAAAAACTCACACTCAGGCGAATGCGCATTCCCGTGTGATTATTCATTCATAATTGCCTATTTCTAGCTACAGAAGCAAAGCAATTGGACCAGCATCAAGAGAAACTTCAATAAGAAACTAAGGACTCTCCGACCTCTGTCCTCCTGACTTTGATCTTGTTCAACGGTTTCGTGTCATCTGTTCTTCTCTGCCCTATTTCTATGGCCTTCCCAAAACTCATAAACCTGATATTCCTCTGCGTCCCATCATATCCTCTAGACTCTAGAGGTTCTGTCTCTTATTCTCTTGCTTCTTGGCTGGCCAAAACCCTCACTCCCTTTCTTGGTACTTTTTCTCCTGCCCACCTCCGTTACTCTCAAGACTTCATTGAACGGGTTCGTTCTCTCCCGACCTGTAAGATGCTTAGTCTTGACGTTGAATCCCTCTTCACTAATGTCCCTCTTGATGATGTCCTTAATTTTCTTAGGGAGCAGGCCAGTGAAGGGTTTCTTCATCTCCCTATACCTACTGATGTCTTTCTTGATCTTATCCGTCTTTGTGTGGACTCTAATTCCTTTTCCTTGCATAGCGACACCTTCGGTGTCGCTATGGGCTCTCCTCTCTCTCCTGTCCTTGCTAATCTTTCCATGGAATGCTTCCATACTGTTCTTCCTACTATTGATGTGGGCCCTTCACTCTGGCTCTTTGGCCTCATGACTCTAGTCTCTTTCAACCATTTTTTGATGCTCTTAATAAGCTTGCTCCTTCCATTAAGTTTAAAGTTGAATGGGAATCTAATTCTTTGTTTCCTTTCCTTGATGTTCATGTCCACCTCTCCGTTTACCGCAAACCTATGCACAGTGGCATGTACATTCACTACTTTTCTTGTCATGGTTCCTCTGTCAAGAAAAGTGCTCTCATCTCCCTCTTTCTCCATGCCCACTGCATTTGTGACTCTCAGTTCCTTGAATAAGAAATTTCCACTCTTCACAATTCATTTTCCCTTCTTGGCTACCCTTCCCATTTCAAATACTGTCTTCTCACGTGCTAAATGGACTTTCTTCTCTCCTAAACTCTCTACTCCTGGGAACACTCCTGTCCTCTGCCTTCCCTATATTTTTAGTCTTTCTAATCTCAACAACTCTCTCCGTTCCTTAGACATCAAGCTTACTTTCCGCCAGACTAACAATCTTCGCACTAATCTCGTTCATACCTCTCCTCCCTCTACAGATGCTCCTGGTGTCTACTCTTTTTCTTGTTCCTCTTGTCCTCTTCAGTACTTCGGGAAAACTGGTAAATCTCTTTATGACAGACTTATATTTTTTATATTATCACACCGGCCGATTCCCACCAAGGCAGGGTGGCCCGAAAAAGAAAAACTTTCACCATCATTCACTCCATCACTGTCTTGCCAGAAGGGTGCTTTACACTACAGTTTTTAAACTGCAACATTAACACCCCTCCTTCAGAGTGCAGGCACTGTACTTCCCATCTCCAGGACTCAAGTCCGGCCTGCCGGTTTCCCTGAATCCCTTCATAAATGTTACTTTGCTCACACTCCAACAGCACGTCAAGTATTAAAAACCATTTGTCTCCATTCACTCCTATCAAACACGCTCACGCATGCCTGCTGGAAGTCCAAGCCCCTCGCACACAAACCTCCTTTACCCCTCCCTCCAACCCTTCCTAGGCCGACCCTACCCCGCTT
>NC_069445.1:35560034-35583154 GCF_026875155.1 Cherax quadricarinatus | reverse complement strand
TCCCTTCACACACAAGACCCGGTTCGTTTCCCCGGCGGGTCGAACAGTTTCGACACGTTTCCTTACATCTTTTGTCTTTTTTCACCTAGCACAAATAGGTACCTGTGGTGTTAGTCGACTGGTGTGGTTGCATCTGGGGAAAAGATTAAGGCCCCAATGGAAATAAGTTAGACAGTCCTCGATGACGCACTGACTTCTTGGTTTATCCTGGGTTGCTAACCCTCCAGGTTAAAAATCCGAACGAACCCTTATCTTATCTTATCTTAATAAGCCAGGTTCAGGGGTGCCGTGGTACCCACCACCCCAAACTGTCTCTCCCTTCAACCACCCCCCACCGGCAATTGCCAGCCGCGGAGCAGTTCCTACAGCCGTTTCAAAGCTTATGACTATTGCGCTTTTTTTGTTTTAAACTTTTGAGGGTCAATGGGAGTTTTGCAATTAACCAGCCAGTTGCCAGTCTGTGGGAGAGAGTGCCAACGCCATTATCCTGTCTCATCAGTCATCCGCTGCTCCTGTCATCAACCGCTCCTTCCTACTGTGTGCATCGTTACAACGTCTTTCAGTGGGCGATTCTTGAGGTTTAAGCCAGAAAGACAACCCACTTCCAACCCACTGAGAGAGTAAGCCACGGAATTCCTCTTTGAAGTATTGTCTCCAATATCGCTTTGTGCTACCAGTTGGAGCTGGTAAGATGTTTTCACCATCCCTGGGGCATATTGTTGGCTTAAGCCACCTGGTTTTTCTATGGTGGTGAGATTTATTGGGCTGGTGGCACATGGGACGAAAAAGGCTGTTCCGTCTCTTTTCCCCACACCCCCCATCACCCACCACTAACCTAATATACTGTGGCATTTTTCACGTTCTTATTACCACTTACACATTGATCAAGAGCTGTATTTTCACCTTGTTTCTCCTGTGCACACCTTAGAAGCCCTAAGTGTGTGTTTTCTTTGGAAAGTGCATTTTTTTCGTGTTGACGAGTTGAGTGGAGTTGTCAACCTTTTACGTAACACGGAGATAAAGTCTTTTCGCCTGCCTTGTTACAAGGTTTTGAAAATCCTCTTCACGAGAAGCCAAGTTTAACCATATTTTTCCATTTTCCAGGTCATTATGACTTCCTCTGTATGGCCTTTGGGTTACAATCTTCTCCCATCACATTTTCAAGGCTCAGACTAATATCTTTAGAGGCCTCATAGGTAATGTACTTAGGGTGGTACTTAGAGGACAAAATTTTGGCATATCCATGTCTGAAGACATGGATACGCACTTGAAAGACTTGATATAGTACTTGCTAAGCTTGAAGAACCCAAATTTTAAAGATCAAACTGTCAAAAATGTCAATTTTTTTCAGATCAGAAATCAAGTTTCTTGATCACATAGTCACTCCTAGAATGCTGTAAGATCCTTTGTGGGCTTAGCGGGTTTTTTTATAGATCTTTCAGTGCCAAATTTTTTTCTTCCATAGCAGCTCTTCTAACTGAGCTGCTTAAGAAAGATGCTCCTTTCTTTTTGGACCTTCCATCAAGAAAGAGCATTCCAAAACTAAAAGAAATGCTAATTATCTGTTCCAATTTTGAAATTTCCAGATTTTCTAACCCTTCTATCTAAACAACTGATGCTAGTTCAATTGGCATAGGTGCCATACTAGTTTGGGAAGACTGATGATAAGTACAACGCAGTTGCATTTTTGCTACTGGTCCTTATGAAGGCTGAATGTAATTATACAGTAACTGAACAAGAAGCTTTAGCAATAGTACGGCCTTCAAAGCACTTCCGAGATATTTTCATTTCCCTCTGTTCATGTCTTGACAGACCATGCTCCACTGACACCTTTATTTCCAGAATAAACATCCCACTTGAAGGTTAGCCAGATGGGTCTTGAATCCCCAAAGAGTTCAATCCTACTTTTGAACACTTACCTGGCAAGTCAAATGTAGTTACAGATGCTTTATCGCAACATGCTAGTAATAACTGCATACCCTCCATTAGTGCAGAGGACGTAAAGAATGCTCAAAGAAGGGATCCCATGTGGTCAGGTGTGATTCGTTTCCCTGCTCCAGGAAGATTTTATTCTGACTGTGAAGCCATCAGCAACCCATCAGTGACTTTGTCATGAACTAAAGAATTACTGTATTGCCAGCCGAGCTGGGTACTCCTAGCAGATGAGTATACCAGTTAGTAATTCCACAGTCACTAGTGAATGTAGCCTTACAACTAGTTCACGAATGAAACTAGGTGTTGCGCACCCTGGTAGGGACCCGTTCAGTAAACAAGCCAGATTAAAAATACTTTTGGCCTCGAATGGCAACTGATATTTCTGAGTATTTTTAAAAGAAATGTAGTGTCCTGCATGCAACACAAAGGTAATTTTAAAATGCCAAATCCAACCCAAAGGTGTATCGAACTACAAGCGAACCATGGGAAAGAGTTGTGTTCTAACACACTAATTTCCAATGTTTCCTCCAGGGCAACAAACATCTGTGTGTTATGGAAGATCATTTCGCCAGGTATTGTGAGGTAGTTCCTATTGCAGATAAGACTGCTGAGACAGTAACTAAAGTGTTTAAAGAACGCATCATCCACAGGCATAGGAGTCCTAAATCCCTAGTAACCGTAATGGAGATGAATTCTGTAATGAGATTCTTGAAAATTTGAGTACCTTGTATAAGATCTCTAAATCTACCATTTCTTCTCACCATCCTGCCAGTAATGGGTTAGCGGAATGAACCAACAAGTACTTGATGTCTTGAGAGCCACTATCAACCCCAATAGTGAAACTTGGAGAAGTTTACTTGCTGTGCAGTGTGCCATAAATTCTGCTTACAATGTTTCTATAGGCGACACTCCACATTATGCATTGTACGGTGTAGATAAGCATTTGCCTTGTGAGTTGTTATATTCTAGCCCAAAACCAAATTGCAACCCTGATAATTTCATAGCAACTCGTACCAGCTTAGCTCAAAGTATTTTTAGAAGAATCCATGAAACACTTCATAAATCAACAGCAGAATTTACGAGAGTGACAAATACTTGAGAAAAGTCGACCAAAATTAAAGTAGGTTTGAGAGTTATGCTGACTAACTTTAACAAAATGTCTGCAATGCCTAAGCTCGATCAAAAGTTTGTTTGTCCTTATCGAGAAGTTGAACATATCAATGGTTAGAGAAATTAGTACTGGTCAGTGTAAAGAACCACATTTAGATCATATGAAGTTAGTATGCGATGCTAATGATGTTCCTACACAGACTAATGTGACTGACAATACTCCTGACTCTGTACCCTCTACCTCCAATACTCAGTCAGATAATCAAAACCCGAATGTCGTTATTTCCTATGTACGCGACAGATATTGAGAACTCTTCAAGTATCATTTGTAAATACGAATTCAGATTTGCCTCAACCACAGCATGAGTTCGTTAGTGCAACAGAGTTTGATCCTCCCAGAGATGATACCCATTCTGCATATGCAAATCTTACCCTAGGTGAGTTGGGGTTATATATAAATAACCTGTATAGATGATTAATACAGTTTCAAATGTATTTATATTGTCTGCTACAATATCAACTTATTAATATTCAAGAATTTGTTTGTGTGTGTTCACATTCTCTCAGAATTCTGAGACTTAACAGTCTAGATTTGGGTGCACCAAGTCTGCCTTTTCTGTTAAACACTTCTTTCTTTGTACATATCCTTCCTCAGAATCTGTAAATCACATAAATACAGATTGATCGATCAATTTTTTTTATCACATTTATTGTATATTCCCGTCGTTGAGCCTCATTCTATGAATTGTCCTATGTCATACCTTGTAATGCATTACAGTAAGTTGCATTCCATTAACATTCATTCTAATAATATCCTTATGTATGTTATAATGTTCAACGGTTGTGTACCTTGATATTGTTTAGAATCAGCTCAAAGCCGTATGCCTGTTGCCTCTAATTTGTATTAGCTGTATGTAGGGATGCTATACTTTAGCGTCGCCGAGCTCTCAGTCGTGTCGGATACCAGTAGTATCAGTTACCAGTAGTGTTAGTAATATGACCGTTACTGATTCACTTCTGTGTGAATCACTGACTGTTATTCACTGTCTGCTACTGTTGACCTGGTAAATTTTTGAATGCTGCTAACCATCCGAGGCACTCAGCAAGCGAGTTCAAGTAAAGACATTAGGATAGACGGCAAGTCAGGCATAGCACTTTCCATATATCCCATCCAATATACTAGAACATCCAACGTGAGTGTTTACTACCCAATTCATGTTTCTAACCCCAACATGTCATATATATATATATATATATATATATAATATATATATAATATATATATATAAATATATTAAAATATATAAATATAATATATATTATTTTATAAAATTATATAGGGGAAGTATCACCTCTATGGCTGGAATGGGGACCCTCATCCTCAGAGAAGACAATAAACGCACCGCAGGGAAACCTCAAGGTTCTCCCGGAGCTGTTTGAAATTTCCTCCACCACCTCCTAAGATTTATATTATAGTGAACATTTATTATAAAAAGAATACATGTGCAGAAAAACACAAACATGAATACAATGGTACAATGAATTAAAGATCACGAATTTCCTCCATCTCCTCCGAAGCTGGACGTGAGCCAAGTATGCAGCAAGCATTTTCCCTCTGGATTGCTATGCTGAGGTGCTGGAACATGAAAGTGGCTGCCCTTGGGTCCCTAGTGGTGTCGATGAGTCTGGAACCCAATTCTTTGAGGAAACGTGTGGCATTTTTTTCCCATGATCCCAAGGTCTCTGATCCCACTGGGACAAATTGATGCTGTTGGCTTATGTCCCTGTACTAGCTGATCTTGTACTCCTCCCTGTGGTCAGCACATCCTCCCTGTCATCCCACACTGTGATGGATATAGGTGTCAGCCAGTGTGGACACACAGGTATAGTCCCATGCTAAGAGCTTGCCATTCTTGCCAAGGATAGATGGTGATCCCGTCGGGGCGGTTTGCTGGGTTGTGGGCATTGTTGGCTGTCAGTGATCGGGGCTCCCTCTCGCCTGGACATCCGGCTGTAACAAGGGTTCTCTATATATATACTCTATATATAATTGTTATACTACTATATATAAATATATAAAAATAAATATATAATTATATATAATATATATAAAATATATAATATATATATATATAAATAACAATTGGAACTGACAGTCTTCTGAGAATATTCACAGAACTCAAACTTTCAACTCTCACAATAATCATTAAAAAAAAAAAACATAATTCTCGTGGGAAGCAATTATGAACCATGAAGTTTCTCTTTAGTTGATTCTTTCAACGCACCGGCAGTATCCCACCGAGGCAGGGTGACCCAGTAAAGAATAACTAAAGTTTCTCTTTTTAACTTTAGTATAGATACAGGAGGTGTTACAGCCTCTTCCTCCCGGCTTTTTGTCGCCTCTTCCGACCCCCACAGGGGTTTACAGAGGAAGAATTCGTTCCACTCCCATGGAGGAAATAAAAAAGAACAAGAACTAGTAAAAAAAATAAAAAAAAAAACAGGGGTGTGTGTATATTTTAGGGTTTCTACTTTCCCTCAGTAGTAGTCCCCAATTTACCAGTAACCGTGTACCGTTAAACTCAAAAACCCAAAACCCGTCCCCTGCCTGGGGGTTAAACTGTCTATTCATATTGGCTCCCTTTGGCTTTTTTCAAAGCCCCTCTATGGGTACGTGGGCTCCCGGTCGGGTTAGTTTAAAAGGGGTGACCCAGGAGATGGGTTAGGGTTTTCAAGGGCTCTCTCCACATTCTGCAATTTTTACGAAAATAACACCCTACGGAGTATTTTTTCCCTTTAACCCACGTGTCGAACTCCCAAAAGATAAATGGGAAAAGCGGTTTGGAGCGTGGATTTACGTTTTTAAGGGTAATTCAAGAATTTTAAAAGGCTTTTTTGTGGATAGGGGCAGGGTCAAAGGTGAACCACCCACCCACCACCATACCCTCACTCAAAACCCTTCACCTGAAACCCTTTGGGGCCGTTTCAAGCCCCTGGCTTAGTTCGTTGGGGCAAATTGCTTCAATCCCCCAAGGGGGTTTTGCCCCCGGATTTGAAATTTAAGCCAGTCAGTAAGCCAGACTTGGAAGTAAAACCCCAAATAAACCTACCCATCCAGCCTGTTTTCCTTTTTTTCCCCCAATCCAACGTTTCCCTCCGGGGCTTTGTGCATCGTTACATGTCTTCCGGTCACCTTTTCTCAGGGGGTAAGCCAGTCACCAACCCCCAGTTTAAAAACCCAGCTGGGGAGAGAGAAGTAAGCCCCGCAGTAAGAAGTAACCCAAGTTCCTCTAAAGTATTTTTCTATATCGCTTTTGCCCCCCTTTTGGGAAATTGCAAAAGGGGTGGTTTTCCCCTTTCCTGGGGCCCATAGAGGGGGTTTAAAAGCCCCCTTTCGGGGGGTAAAGTGGAGTGCGCGCCAGTGATTCCAGCGAGAGCCCACACCCACCACCACCACTCTACTCACCCCCCCCAAACCACCACCACCACCACCCTTTCCCCCCCATCCCCCTGTGGCTTTTTTGCACCCTTGTCCCCGGGGCCCTAATACTGTTTTGGCCCCCTTTAATTGGTCAAAGATTGTAGGTGAGCCCCAACGAAAAAAACCCAATTTTGAGAGCCCCCGAGAACGCGCATTTTTTCCCAAACAACAGTGTGAATGTAGGGGCGTCATCACCCGCCCCCGGAAAAACCTTCTCCTCATCACTGTCATCCCGTCTATACCCCGGGACTTCAGTGAAATTTTCTTGAAAACTTTTTTTCTTGCTTTTAAAAAGACTTTTGGGTTTGTGTGAGACATTTTTTGAAATTTTTGTGTACTTTTAAAACCTTTTTGTTTTCAGTTTTTTTTGGGACTCTTTTATTTTTATAATATTTTTCAGTGTTTTAAAATCATCTTATTTTTTTTTTTATTCAGTGTTTTTCTTATGCTACTCCTGTCTCTAGTAAGTATTATTGTGTATGTCCCAGTCGGGTCACTCTGTGTGAATTTGGATTAAAATTTTTTTTATTGTATTTTTTCAGCTTTTAAATTCCCCAAAGTAATTGTCTTTATTTCAGGGCAGTGATATTCCCCCCCCCGTAAAACCAAATTATCCTTTTAAATTTTCTATGTGTGTTTTTTTTTCGAAACCCAGCTGCTCTTTTCCTCAAATTTTTTCCCGAGACTGTGTCCCATTTTTTTTGCCAGAAAATTTTTTGTCGTAAGTCACAGCAAGATTTTGATGTATCAGTCACATCGGGATTTTTTTTGTAAGAATTTTATTTAATAATGAAAAATTTGCCCGCCCCCTGAAAGTGTTAACCTACCCGTTTTGTTCCTTTGTTTATTTAAATTCATTTTTTTTATATTTCTTGAAAAAAATTCACTTTGATAAAATTTTAAAATTATTTTTTTTAAACGTAAAGTTTTTTCCCTTTACTCTGTTTAAAGGTAAATTGTTTTGTCTAAAATTTTTAAATTTAAAGTTTTAAAAAAGTTTTAATCAGTTTTTTTTCTTCTTAATTTTATTTTCCCTTATTTTTTCCTGAGTTTTCCCCGTGACACTTTTTCCCGCAGTTTATTTTTTCTACACTTTATTTTTTTTGCACTTTTTTTCTGCAGTGAATTATTTTCTTTTTTTGATATTTTTATTAAATTTTATTTTTAATTTTTTCTTTTTGCATTCTTAGAAAATACTTAAATTTCCCAGTTAACAATTTAAAATTTTATTTTTATACTTTTACATTGATTTAAAATTTAATTAAAAAAATTTCTTTTTTTACAAGAGTAAAAAAAAAAGCTCATTTTCTTTTTTAAATTTAGTCCCCCAGTAATTTTTTTTTTGTATATTTCAATGTAAATTTTTCTTGGGCCAAAAAGTCCCCCACATTGGAGTTTTCTTTGCAAGTGTATTTAGATATTTTTTTTTTTTACTTTTTCAGAATTTGTTGTATATCTTTTATTTCAATTCTAGAATTTTTTTATTTATTTTTAAATTTTTTCATTATTTTTTTCCTTATTTGTTCTCGTGCTCTTTGCCATTATGTCTCACATACCCTCCCAATTTATACTTTAGTGAATTTTCCACACTAGACCTTCAGGCTATTGCTGCTCCTGTCATCAGTTCCCCCACCCGTTCCTTACCCACTGAAAAAGACCGACTCAACAAACCCAGATATTATAGTTTTACTCGTGATTTCCCCTTTATGCGTTACCTTTATTCAATGGCCCTGTACATAGTCTTGGAAACATGGTTTGCAAACCATTCGTTTCCCTGCCCCCTGCTCTAGTTTAAGGTCCCCCCTTCAAGGGAAAATCTTTTCAACTTTTAAAAAAACTCTTTATCGAAACTTTCCCGCTGCTGTTCACGTTGTTGGGTCTCCTTGATATTCGAGAAATTCGGGAAACTAAAAAATGGCACAATATGAGGAATGATTCTTTTTTTCCTTTTCCATAAAAACAGCTGATCCATATGTCGGTTTTTAGGGAAAAATAGTGAATGCTTCAAACCCCTTAGTAATGAATTTGTTGGTGCATTTGCTGTTAATTAGGGCAAACTTTTATATCATTTATCAATGGGTGTCCAATCATCATCTTTTCTCCCTTTAAGAGGCTAAAACCCTTTACAAATCACTTGCCCAAAATTTGGGAGCTTTTGGGCATCAAAAGGGAAATAAAGCCCCCCTGCTTTTCCCTTTTGTGGGTTTGAGGCCCCATCCTCCAACCCGGACGATGGAACCCCCTTTTCAGGGCCCTTTAAAACATGTAAAGTTCCTTTTTTCCCCCCCGGGTTTCTTTCCCTGGTTTTTCAAAATAATGTCACACATATGCCTCAGGGCCCGACCACCTCTTGTTTTTCGCCACAGAGGGCAAATCGGGTCGTCAACCATCTCAGAGATTTACCAAAAACCATTTTAAAAGAAGTCGTTATACACCTGTAGTATTTATAGTACATTCAGTAACCATAGGGCGGGGGAATTGTTTCAAAATGGGTTTCCGTTTGGGCCCTATTGCAATTTAATTTTCCCTGATAGTTACCCTAAAAGACGTCGTACTGTTTATAGTTTCCCGATCTTCCCTACTGTAAATTATCATAGAATACCCGGGGCATGACACTCTAGTGCAATGCTTTCCATAACCTTCAGTACTCTAGGTCTTTCTTTTGGGGCGTTCCAACCCCAGAAAAACCCCTAGAGGAACAGATTCGTGGTTCTCAAAATTTAAACCCAAAAAAAGGGTCATTCTTCCAATTCTCAAACCCAACCAGAACCAGGGGTCGTTTTTTTTCCAATTCGGGGGAAATTTGAGCACCCCAGTCAAAACCCCTCCCATGGTGACAAATAGGTGATAATGGGACACCATCCCCGGGTTTACAATTCCCTTTTAAGCCCCCCCCTTTAACAAATCTCGAAAAATGACAAACCCCGCTGATGATGTTTCTTACATGTCTCTGACATAGATGATTTTGGGGTGAAAAAAAACAAGTCTTTTCGATGACAATCCCCCCCTTTTTGTTTGCACATAACTTTTTTAAAGCAACCCTGGGCCCTATAGGGCAAGCATCTGTTTATAATGGGGCCGGTTTAATTTGTTCATGGACTCTGGTGCGCAAGTCAATATTATTAGGTCTAGTTTGTTTAAGGATAAGAAGTTACGACATGTCCTTCTCGTAGAACCGACTCCTGTGTCCTCCCTTAGTGGAGTATCTGGTTCTCACCTGCGTGTCCGAGGTCGGACTTCCCTAACCTTTTCTATCCAAGGTTAGAGACTTCACTGCTTCCTTCCTTGTTGTGGGACCAGATTACTTTCCCTGGTGACCTTCTACTGGGATTTGCTTCCATGCGAGACTTACGCATTGTGCTCGACCCTTATCGATGGCATGCACAAATTGACGACTTGATCGTTCCATTCTGGGGTTACCAGCTTGGTCAGAAAATCTGTTATACTGCTGCAGAGTATGATGTACGGATTAAGTCCTTACAAGCTAATGCATTTCTCCAGTAGCGTACCCAAGCGGTCAGGCACTGGTAATTCTGTCACTCCCATCAGTGTTCCACCTATACCTTCAGATTTGCAGGATAGTCCGATGCCTCAAGTGTCCGAGGACGCTCAGATTGCCTTGAGTGCACAACCTATCCCTGCAATGCCTGCTAGTTCGAGTAGTAGTTTCTCCACAGGGGACGCCTTGTCGGAAAACAATTACTTGCAACTAGTAATGCCATCTCTTGTTGATTTTCACATGCCGTCTGCAGAAAGACGTTTCTGTTGCGGCTTTGTGCTTTTCACTAGAGTGTCTTTGTTGTTCTAGTGTTCCAGATGGTGATAACGTCCTAGTTGACAGTGATTCCTGCAAAGTAAAAGGTCTATTTGTTGAACCATCCTTACATGTTGTAAGAGATAGTAAGATCCATTTCTACCTGGCCAACACTTCTGGTCACAGTGTTCGCCTCAGAGCAAATACCAATCTGTTGACCTTGTTCACTATCCTTACCCTGTTCAGGTAGAGGATGAGTTGTCACCTGACCAGTGGGTCGGTGCTATTTCTGCCGGGGAGACCTCATCCACTTCACTGGATCAATCTGTTCCACCAGTTGAGGAGAAAGACTTAGCTCCCACTGACTTCCCAGATGAAGTCAAGCGTTTGTTGACTCTTTTGGAACAAACGTCGTAAACCCATTGTTTTCCCCAGGGGGGAAAGATGGGTATAACGAACTTATTGTCCCATCGTATTCCACTTAAACCCTGGACAGACCTATCTAATCCCTGGTACAGAATGTCTTCAAAAGTTGCTGTCGCAAAAAGAATTGATCAAAAAAAATGCTTGTGATGGGTTATTGCACCTAGCATTCACCTTGGAATGCACCCCCTTGTACAGTACCTAAGAAGGTTTGGGCTTGGCGCCCGTGTTTATTTGGGGAAATTAAAAGCGAAAACCCTTTCCCGATCGCTTTCCCCCTCCCTGTATGGGTGATCTTTAGTAAATCGGAGTAAATCTTTTAAAACCCCCGGGTTTGTTTCAAAGGGTTTTTTTCAAACCCTCTTCACGAGGACAGCCAAGACTAACTGCATTCTCCACTCCCACAGGTCATTATCACTTCCTTTCCCTATGGCATTGGGTTCGATTTCCCCCCATCACGTTTTTCAAGGCCCTGACAATATCTTTAGAGGTTATAGGGAAAGCCTTTGGTGTACTTAGATGACGTAACGTATGTCTAAAACGTGGATACACACTTAAAAGACTTGATGTGTACTTGGTAAGTTGAAGAACCCAATTTAAAGATCAAACGTTAATGTAAATTTTTCAGATCAAAATTAAAGTTTCTTGGTCACGTGTCACTCCAAAAGGGGGAAAACGATACCAAAGTAAAGTAACTGCAGTACAAATTTTCCAACCCCAAAATGTGATGCCAAAGACCCTTTGGGGGTTGCAGGTTTTTAGATTTCATTCCAATTTTTCTTCCATAGCTGCCCCCTTTTAACTTAGTTGCTTAAGAAAGTGCTCCTTTTTTTGGACCTTCCGTCAAAAGAGCTTTCCCAAAACTCTAAAAAAAAGCTAAATTGCTCCAATTTTGAAATTTCCAGATTTTCTAAGCCCCCTTTTATCCGACAAAATGATGCTAGTTTAATTTGGGGTGCCGTCTAGCTAGAAGACCGATGGGAAGTACAACGCAGTTGCATTTGCACCGAGTCCTTACAAAAAAGGCTGAAAATAATACAGTAACTGGCCCCCCCCCCCCCCCCCCCCTTTTAAACCTTCCGGAAATTTTAACCTGTTATGTTTAAGCCTTGCTCCCTGAACCCTTATTCCCGAACAAACAAAATACGGAAGGGTTTGCCAGATGGACCTTGCTATCCAAGAGTTCAATCCCCCTTTTAATTTACCGGGAAGTCAAATGTGTCGCAGAGGCCTTATCGCGACATGTTGTAAGTAACTGCAGACCCTCCATTTAGTGCTGAAGATGTAAAGAATGCTCAACGACAGATCCCATGTGGTCTGGTGTGATTCGATTCCTGCTCCAGGAAGATCTTATTCTGAATGTGAAGCCACCAGCACCCATCAGTGACTTTGTCATGAACCAAGAATTACTGTATCGAACAGCCGAGTTGGGTACTCCTAGCAGAAGAGTATACCAGTTAGTAATTCCACAGTCACTAGTGAATGTAGCCTTACAGCTAGTTCACAATGTACCAGGTGTTTGCACACCCTGGTATGGATCGTCAGTAAAACAAGCCAGATTGAAATACTATTGGCCTTGTATGGCAACTGATATTTCTGAGTATGTTAAGAAATGTAGTGTCTGCATGCAACATAAAGGCAATGCTAATGGTCCTAATCCACTCCAAGTATATCCAACTACTAGCGAACCGTGGGAAAGAGTTGCGCTAGATTTGTTAACTAATTTCCAATGTTCCCTCCAAGGTAACAAACATCTGTGTGTTATGGTAGACCATTTCACCAGATATTGTGAGTTAGTTCCTATTGCAGATAAGACTGCGGAGACAGTAGCTAAAGCGTTTAAAGAACGCATTATCTGCAGGCATACCACTCCTAAGTCCCTAGTAACAGATAATGGAGGTGAATTCTGTAATGAAATTCTTGAAAATTTGTGCACCTTGTACAAGATCTCTAAATCCACCATTGTTCCTCATCATCCTGCCAGCAATGGGTTAGCGGAACGAACCAATAAGAAAGTACTTGATGTCTTGAGAGCCACTATCAATCCCAACAGTGAAACTTGGGATGAAGTTATACCTGATGTGCAGTGTGCTATAAATTCTGCTTATAATGTTTCTATAGGTGACACTCCACATTATGCATTGTATGGTGTAGACAAACGTTTGCCTTATGAGTTGTTATATTCTAATCCGAAACCAAATTACAACCCTGATGATTTCTTAGCAACTCGTCCCAGCTTAGCTCAAAGTGTTTTAGAAGAATCCTTTGAAACACTTCATAAATCAACAGCAGAATTTACAAGAGTCGCAAACACTCGAGCAAAGCCATCAAAATCAAAGTAGGTTCGAGAGTTATGCTGTTTAACTTTAACAAAACGTCTCCCAATGCCAAAGCTTGATCAAAAGTTTGTTGGTCCTTATCGAGTAGTTGACATATCACTGGTAATAAGTATAAGGTTAGAGAGATTAGTACTGGTCGTATAAAGAATCGCATTAGATCATATGAAGTTTGTATGTGATGATAATGATGTTCCAACCCAGACTAATGTGACAGACTCTGACAATCCTCCTGATCCTGTACCTCTTCCTCTGAACTCAGTCAGACGATCAACCTGAATGTCATTATTCCCTACGTACACGACAGGTATTGAGAAATCCTCAAGTATCATTTTGTAACTTCTAATTCAGATTTGCCTCAAATACAGCATGAGTTAGCCAATGCTACAGAGTTTGATCCTCCCAGAGATGACACCCATTCTGCATATGTCAATCTCACCCTAGCAGAGTTGGGGGTTAAAATGTAAATAACCTGTTTTAGATGAATAATTACAGTATCCAACTTATCAGTATTCAAGAATTTTTTTTTGTGTTCATGTTTCTTTTCCGCATTCTGAGAGTTTACAGTCTAGATTTGAGTGCACCGGATCTGCCTTTCTGTTAATACTCTTTATTTGTATATTTACTCCTCCAGAATCCGGATGAATCACGCACGAATCTAGAGAATCGGATCGTTTCAAAGATTTTATTTTTTATCACTTTGTAATCCGTCAACGCTTGAGTTCGTTGTTTCAGTGTTGAGTTTTAAGTTGTACTATATTATACCTTGTATTGCATGTACTAGTTTAGTGACATATGCTTCCATTCCAATGTTCTATTATGTTAGCGTTATAATGTTTAATTGAATTGTGTACTTTGACATTGTATAGAATCAGCACCACAAGCGCTCATACCTGCCATCTCTTGTTTTGTTATTGTTGTTATGTTCGGGTAGACGTACGTTTAGCGTCTGCCTCGAGCTCCGCAGTAGTAGTAACAGTTATCCATGTAACCAGTGTACCGTTGACTCCAATACGTCCAACCGTCTCTCTGCCTGGAGTCACTGTCTTTTCATTTTGGCTGACATTGGCGATTATTCAAAGACCCATATGGGTACCTGTGGTTTTTTTTGCGGCTATTGTTTCCCGGGTCAGTTAGTGTTTCGGTGTGAGCAAGGGATAGTGTACGGTTGCAAGGGCTCTCTCCACATATCTGCAATATACGTTAATATCAGCCTAGTGAGTTTTTGTCGTTACCTAATCCACGTGTCGAAGAGATCCCACATGTACATGTATGTGTAGTGTTACAATAAGTTGTAGTAGAAACGTAGCCAAGGACGTATTGAATATTGCATTGTTTAGTGAGACAGAAAAAAACACACCTGCAATCCTACCATCATGTGAAACATAACAGGTTATTTCTTTTACTCACTGTGGACAGGACGGTAGCTCTCCTCCCTGGGTGGCTGGCTGGCTTTCCAACCTCTACCACAGGACGGTCAAGTACCTCCCTGCGGTGGCTGAGGGTTACCAAAATACTACCACAGGCGGTTAGTACCTCCTGGGTGGTTATGTCTACCAGCCCACGACCACCAGGGACGGTTGTACCTCCCTTGGTGGTTGCGGTGTCTACCAATAACATACTACACATGACAGGTCAGTACACTCCCTTGGGTGGTGGCTGGTCTTACCTACTACTACCAAGGACGGTATAGTACAATCCCTGGGTGTTGTCTATATCTAATCAAGAGCCCCCTACTACCACAGACGGTAGTACCTCCCGGGGGTGGTTGCTGTCTACCCAGTACCTACTTACCACAGGACTGGTAGTTACCTCCCTGGGTGGTTATGTCTACCAGCGCCATACTACACGCAGGACCGGTAGTACTCCCTGGGTGGTTGCTGGTTCTACCAGGCCTACTACCTCAGGTTGGTAGTACCTCCTGGGTGGCTGTGTCTACCAACATTATACCACAGGACGGTTAGTATCCTACCTGGGTGGTCGCTGTCTTAACCTAACCTATCTTCAACAGGAAGGTAGTACCTCCCTGGGTGGTTACTGTCTACCAGCCTACTACCACAGGACGGTAGTACCTCCATGGGTGGCTGCTGTCTACCAACCTACTACCACAGGACAGGTAGTACCTCCCTGTGTGGGGCTGCTGTCTTGTACGCCAACTACCACACAGAGACGGTAGTACACCATAATGGGGTGGCTGCTGGATACCATTACTACTACACACAGGACGGTTGTACCTCCCGGGGTGGCTGTCTTTTACAACCTACTACCACCAGGACGGTCCGTACCTCACCTGGGTGGTGCTGTCGTACCTACCTAACACCACAGGGTCGGTAGGACCGCCCTGGGGGGTGCTGGTCTACCAACTACCACCACTGAGTCGGTAGTAACCTCGGGGTGGCTGACTGTCTACCATTATCCTACCACCACAGGACGGTTGTACCTCCCTGGGTGGCTGCTGTCTACCAACTTACTACCACAGGTCGGTAGTTCCTCCCTGGGTGGATTGACTGTCTATTCCACCTACCTACCACAGGGCGGTAGTACCTCCCCTGGGGGGCTGCTGTCTACCATAACTACCACCACAGTGTAGGTTCAGTACCTCCTGGAGTGGTGCATGTCTACCAACATAACCACCTACAGGACGGTTTAGTACCTCCCTGGGTGGCTGCTGTCTACCAACCTAACTCCAACAGGACGCGTAGTTTAGCCTCCCTGGTGTTGTGCTCTATGCTCTGTCTACCAACCTTTACGCAACCACAGTCGGTAGTACAACTCCCAGGGTGGCTGCTGTCTACTTGAAAACCTACCACCACACAGGACGGTAGTACCTCCCTGGTGGCTGCTGTTCTACCAACCTAATTACCACCAGGACGGTATGTACTCCCTGGGTTCGGCTGCTGTTCTACCACTAATACCACAGGGGACGCGTAGTGTACCTCCATGGTCGTGGGCTGCTGTTCTTTCGCCAAAATACACATCTAAGGGATCGTTAGTACCATCCTTCTGGGTGTGCTGCTGTTCTACCAACTACGACACAGGACGGTTTTAGTATCTCCCTGGGTGGCTGCATGTCTACAAACATATGTACCACAGGACGGTAGTACATCCCTGGGTGGCTCTGCTGTCTACCAACCTACACAACATGGACGGTAGTACCTCCCTGGGTTGGCTTGCTGGTCTACCAACCTACCACAACAGATACGGTAGGAACTCCATGGGTGGCTCGCTGTCTCCATCCTATCCTCCACAGAACGGTACGTGACAAGTACCTCACTGGGTTTGGCTGCTGATTTCTTACCAAACCTACTCTCCTTTTAGATATCTCGAGATTTCAAAAAGCGGCGCACCTTGTTTATTGTCAGTCTAGACCTATCCGCACAACGTGGAGTTTGGGAGAAAGTTATCTATTTTTTTGTTTTTTTTTTCAATGTGTGCGATGCAGCTGAGGTGGTAAGAGAAGTCTTTGTTTTTTTTCGCATAAGTACTACGGATGTGTAGGTAACTAGTCCCAGGATAAAACCCGAGAAGTGTGCAATGGTATTTATGTTTTGTTTATTAATCTGAGAATGCAAAGTGTTGGTTGACGTTAGGTTTTTCTCAGGCCCTTTCTGCTCAGCAAAAAACCACTGTTTTATGTTATCCTGTGATTTTGGGGTTTTGTTGATTCAGAAGCCAGTGCTCTTGTACTAGTGGTGGGGTATTTTATGTTTTTGCAGAGAAAAACCCACTGTTTTGTACCAGTGTTGGGTATTGAAATGATTCAGCAACTCCATGTTGTACAGTGTTAGTGGTTTTGTATTTGATTCAAAAACTGCTGTTGTGCAGTACAGCTGCTGGGTATTATTGGTTGATCCAACCCCCCTCCCCACTGTTGTACCAGTGTGGGTATGTGATTGCGTTCAAAAACCACTCTTCTTGTAACAGTGTTGTGGATAGTTAATGATTATGTAAACACGTAATCAACCATTGTCGGATTGATGTGTTGTATAAATAGGTGTGGACATACTTGTGTTATGGACTCACAGAACAAGGAAATTACTTAAGCATGGCGCCAGACGTAACAAGTGTACCTGCAAGGCGTCACTTCTCGGGACGACTTATCTTCTTGAGTATATATATATTGCTCTGATAATGACTGAGCTGCACAGTATCAACTACGTAAGCTTCAGTGGAAAGGTCTCTCGGGTCTAAGATATTTCATAAGCTCCTGCTGTGTGTCATCTTAATGACTAAGACTTGGTCAGGTAAAGCACTTGATCCTGTTTCTCTACAAACCAAATGTCATAAACAAGTATCTAAACCATTCTCTCCAGCGACCACACACACTAGGGAACAAGTCTATAATAATTACTTGTGTTTTAGATAGTTACTATAAGTAAGTCACTTACAACACTACTTACAATATTATCAGTGGCAATACTATTGGTATCAATATTTCGGTTGTATCATGTGATGTAAAAAGCTTATATCTATTCTGCAATTATCAAAAATATTTTCAACCAGTTTAATGATGACAATGGTTGTTTGTAGAAGATGTATAAAAATAACTTTATCGTTTTATAAAGGCAGAATATTACATATTGGAAATACGTGTTAGTTACTTTATGTCACCAAGAGATGTTGTGTACGTTAATTATAAGACAGTGGTAGTACCAATACCCACTCTCACACAGCTTCGAGGTTATACAAGGTTATTGACTCGGCGGACCACTTACAATGTTAAACGTTGGCATTTATTGTGACATGAGACAGATGAGACAGCGACCGTTGACGCAAGAAATGAAAGTGAATGTGGGATATTATTGTTGAGTTTTTCGTTAGTGGTTTTTTTACTGAATGAATATAAATTGGATTCATTAGCGATGTGCTGCTTCCATGATTTTTTATGATAAGTTACAATAGGTTAGGGGGGATCAAAATTTAGCTACGTTTTCCTGTCATATGAAGAGATCCCACATGTAATGTTTCACATGTAATCGTAGTGTTGATATCTGTAAATCACAGACTTCCAGATGTCAGTAGTGCAGTGTATGATTATCACGCAAATACATAACTCTGGTGTGATGATTTATCACGCAGCATAACAGTGATGATTTTCACGCAGGATACAGTGATGATTATCACGCAGCATAACAGTGATGATTTTCACGCAGCATAGACACTTGAGGATTATCACGCAGCTTAGTATGTGATGTTATATCACCGCAGCATTATCTGTGATATGATTATCACGCTGCATAACAGTGATGATTGTCACGATAGGATAACAGTGAGGATTATCAAGCAGCATTTATACGCAGTGTTGTTATCATCGCCTAGCATTACAGTGGATGATTATCACGCAGCATAACAGTTGATTGATTATCCAACGCAGAATACTGTGTATGTATTATCCAGTCTAGTTCATAACAGTGATGATTATCACCGCTAGCATAATACAGTGATGAATATTTTCACGTCAAGCCAGCATAACAGTGATTGATTATCACGCAGCAGTTTAACAGTGTTATGATTATACGCTAGTCAGATAACAGTGATGATTATACGCAGGGATAACAAGTGCATGAATAATCACACGCAGCATAACAGTGTGGATTATTTCTACAGGCTAGGTATTTATCACTGAGGATTATCAGCAGCTAACGTGATGTTTTATCACGCTAGGACTAACACTGAGGATTATCAGCGCATAACATTGATAAAGAGCTCAACACTAAAGGGGTGTTTTAGAGTTCCATTGCCAATAGGGATGATAGGTTGCTATTACGGTAGGATATAATTACCAGACGCCTCTAGATATTTGGAATGGCTTTCTTATAGGATATATTCCCAATATAAAGATGATGTAACATTTTTTTTTTTCGTAATATACAGAAGAGAGACCGACCCCCCATCGTAAAAAAGGTAATGGGGGACGGAGATAGTGTGAATAGGAGAGTGAAATTAGAGTGCAATATATTTTCAAAAGTATAATATTATGAATAAATTTAATAATATTACGCAATGTAATTCATTGATGCACTAGCAGCCTTAAGACACCATAAACAAAAAATAATATGCTAAGAATACATGCCCTTGTACTAGCCTGGCTAAGACAACTAGCTATGATCATTCTCCACACATTCAAGTCTAGCCTCTCAAGGGAAGTTCCTTGGTGCTTGGTGAGAAGGTTCTTGATCTAGGGAATTGGAATCGGTGCTCCGTCCTTGAATGAGCCTGAATGCCTTCCCCCCCCTCCCAGGTACCTTATACAATCCCTACGTGTTTAGCTGTATCTCTCCATTTAATAATTACTGACACGCTATATGTCTTCGTCACCCTTGTATCTAAGCATCACTTGGTAAATGAAAGCTGACCTAAGCTGGGCAAGTTTAACAGCATTTGTGAACATATAATACTTTAACTTGAGAGAGTTCGCTATAATTCGCTTCGACACACACACGACACACAAGGAGATATTAGACAAGACCCCTGCAACTACAATTAGTGGGTGTGTGTACACATCTACAACACGACGCACACACACATCACACACACTACACACACATCAACCAATATCTGCTGCAGCATAAATGGGCGCCTAGTCAACCTCAGAACAGCTTTCCTGACATCTAATAAGAGAATCATTTCTTTAGGACCCGGTACACGATTGTTTCGTTAGGCCCAATATTGGATGTAAAGAGCTTTATGGCACTCGTTTGGATACCCACACCTAGCCAAGCTACGTAAAAGAAACTAGAAGAAGTTGCCAAGGTTCTTTTGCCAACAAGCGACTAGTCCCAGAGCTAGAGGTATGTTCCTTCGAGGACGAGGTTCGTGTGAAATTCAGACCTGACGACACTCGGTGGGACAGGAGGGATAGGGGGGACTGATAACGGCATACGCAAAAATACTGAGAGGAAGTGGATCAGGTGAGACAAAAGATGCAGGATTGTTCTCAGAGATGTGGGAACACCTAGACAAAGAAGGGGGACACAGGTGTGAAGTTGAAAACACAGATGAATCACAGGATGTTAGGATTAGGTATTTCTTCAGCCACATGGAGTAGTTATGGAAGTGGTAATTAGTTTGGGAATTATTGGAAGCGATGTAGTGGAGGAGTGTATACAAAGCTTCGCTTTTAAGCAGAGGTTATTGATTAAAGCTCCCGGCTGCAGGGAAGATGATGGGCCTAGTAGTGACCAGTGAAGAGGCGGGGTCCAGGGCTTGGCTCGACCCCTGCAACCTCAATGGGTGACTACAACTGGGTGTGTACACAAACACGCACACACTAAACCATCACAACAAACTCACACACACACACACTCACCAACACAACACACACACACACACACTCAGTCTCACACACGCATCTGCATCAAAGGCTGTGGAGGACCAGACGACAATCCCCCGTGGGTCCTTAGGAGGGAGCAGAGGATGTTTGTGTGTCTCCACTAAACAAAATTCTTCAGCACAGCTATTGAAATGAAACTATGTGAGTATGTCATCATCCTGGTTGATCAGGTCCTGAGACCATATGAGAGGCCTGATGAAGATGCAGTTAAGGTTTCGGCAAATTCAGGTGTGTGGAAGGTGCAGGAAGACAGGCTAGGTCGTTCACTGCTGCAGAAGGACAAGGGCTATGTCGGTCAGTGAAGGTGCAGAAGACAAGGCTAGGTCGTTCACATGAAGGTGCAGAAGACAAGCTAGGTCGTTCAGATGAAGATGCAGAAGACAACTCTATGTCGTTCACATGATGCAGAAGACAAGGCTATGTCGTCACATGATGAGAAGACAAAGGCTATGTCGTTCACATGATGCAGAAGACAACGCTATGTCGTTCACATGACGCAGAAGACAACGCTATGTCGTTCACATGATGCAGAAGACAAGGCTATGTCGTTCACATGATGCAGAAGACAAAGCTATGTCGTTCACATGATGCAGAAGACAAAGCTATGTCGTTCACATGATGCAGAAGACAAGGCTATGTCGTTCACATGAAGGTGCAGAAGACAAAGCTATGTCGTTCACATGAAGGTGCAGAAGACAAGGCTATGTCGCTCACATGAAGGTGCAGAAGACAAGGCTAGGTCGTTCACATAAAGGTGCAGAAGACAAGGCTAGGTCATTCAGATGAAGATGCAGAAGACAACTCTATGTCGTTCACATGATGCAGAAGACAAGGCTATGTCGTTCACATGATGCAGAAGACAAGGCTATGTCGTTCACATGATGCAGAAGACAACGCTATGTCGTTCACATGATGCAGAAGACAAGGCTATGTCGTTCACATGAAGGTGCAGAAGACAAAGCTATGTCGTTCACATGATGCAGAAGACAAGGCTATGTCGTTCACATGAAGGTGCAGAAGACAAGGCTATGTCGCTCACATGAAGGTGCAGAAGACAAGGCTAGGTCGTTCACATGATGCAGAAGACAACGCTATGTCGTTCACATGATGCAGAAGACAAAGCTATGTCGTTCACATGATGCAGAAGACAAGGCTAGGTCGTTCACATGAAGGTGCAGAAGACAAAGCTAGGTCGTTCAGATGAAGGTGCAGAAGACAAGGCTAAGTCGTTCACATGATGCAGAAGACAAGGCTAGGTCGTTCACATGAAGATTCAGAAGACAAGGCTAGGTCGTTCACATGAAGATTCAGAAAACAAGGTTAGGTCGTTCACATGATGCAGAAGACAAGGCTAGGCCGTTCACATGATGTAGAAGACAAGGCTAGGCCGTTCACATGATGTAGAAGACAAGGCTAGGTCGTTCACATGATGCAGAAGACAAGGCTAGGTCGTTCACATGATGCAGAAGACAAGGCTAGGTCGTTCACATGATGTAGAAGACAAGGCTAGGTCGTTCACATGATGTAGAAGACAGGCTAGGTCGTTCACATGATGCAGAAGACAAGCTAGGTCGTCACATGATGCAGAAGACAAGGCTAGGTCGTTCACATGATGCAGAAGACAAGGCTAGGTCGTTCACATGATGTAGAAGACAAGGCTAGGTCGTTCACATGATGCAGAAGACAAGGCTAGGTCGTTCACATGATGCAGAAGACAAGGCTAGGTCGTTCACATGAAGATTCAGAAAACAAGGTTAGGTCGTTCACATGATGCAGAAGACAAGGCTAGGTCGTTCACATGATGCAGAAGACAAGGCTAGGTCGTTCACATGATGTAGAAGACAAGGCTAGGTCGTTCACATGATGCAGAAGACAAGGCTAGGTCGTTCACATGAGATTCAGAAACAAGGCTATGTCGTTCACATGATGCAGAAGACAAGGCTAAGTCGTTCACATGATGTAGAAGACAAGGCTAGGTCGTTCAACATGATGCAGAAGACAAGGCTAGGTCGTTCACATGATGCAGAAGACAAGGCTAGGTCGTTCACATGAAGATTCAGAAAACAAGGTTAGGTCGTTCACATGATGCAGAAGACAAGGCTAGGTCGTTCACATGATGCAGAAGACAAGGATAGGTCTGTTCACATGATGTAGAAGACAAGGCTAGGTCGTTCACATGATGCAGAAGACAAGGCTAGGTCGTTCACATGAAGATTCAGAAAACAAGCTAGGTCGTTCACATGATGCAGAAGACAAGGCTAGGTCGTTCACATGATTGCAGAAGACAAGGACTAGGTCGTTCACATGATGTAGAAGACAAGGCTAGGTCGTTCACATGATGCAGAAGACAAGGCTAGGTCGTTCACATGATGCAGAAGACAAGGCTAGGTCGTTCACATGATGCAGGAGACAAGGCTAGGCCGTTCACATGATGTAGAAGACAAGGCTAGGTCGTTCACATGATGCAGAAGACAAGGCTAGGTCGTTCACATGAGCAGAAGACAAGGCTAGGTCGTTCACATATGCAGAAGACAAGGCTAGGTCGTTCACATGATGCAGAAACAAGGCTAGGTCGTTCCCCATGATTGCAGAAGACCCCAAAGGGGATAAACACTCACTATAACATTCCAAAACACTGATGTAGGAAGTCACTTTAAAACACTTCCTCCTGGAGTCCCCCCCCCCCCCCCCCCCCCCCCCCCCCCGGGGGGGGGGGGGGGGGGGGGGGGGGGGGGGGGGGGGGGGGGG
>NC_069445.1:35529662-35559534 GCF_026875155.1 Cherax quadricarinatus | reverse complement strand
ACAGCTGTAAGCGGGGGAAGCAGACATGTTTGCAATGGCAGCAGACATGTGAGCAGTTGCAGCAGACATGTTAGCAGAGGCAGCAGACATGTGAGATGTGGCAGCAGACATGTGAGCAGCGACAGCAGGCATGTGAGCAGTGGCAGCAGACATGTGAGCAGTGGCAGTAGACATGTGAGCAATGGCAGCAGACATGTGAGCAGTGGCAGCAGACATGTGAGCAGTGACAGCACACATGTGAGCAGTGACAGCACACATGTGAGCAGTGACAGCACACATGTGAGCAGTGACAGCACACATGTGAGCAGTGACAGCACACATGTGAGCAGTGACAGCAGACATGTGAGCAGTTACAGCAGACATGTGAGCAGCGCAGCAGACATGTGAGCAGTGACAGCAGACATGTGAGCAGTGGCAGCAGACATGTGAGGAATGGCAGCAGACATGTGAACAGTGGCAGCAAACATATGAGCAGTGGCAGCAGACAGGTGAGCAGTGGCAGCAGACATGTGAGCAATGGCAGCACACATGTGAGCAGTGACAGTAGACATGTGAGCAGTGACAGCAGACATGTGAGCAGTGACAGCAGACATGTGAGTAGTGACAGCAGACATGTGAGCAGTGGCAGCAGACATGTGAGCAGTGACAGCAGACATGTGAGCAGTGGCAGCAGACATGTGAGCAGTGACAGCAGACATGTAAGCAGTGGCAGAAGACATGTGAGCAGTGGCAGCAGACATGTGAGCAGTGACAGCAGACATGTGAGCAGTGGCAGCAGACATGTGAGCAGTGACAGCAGACATGTGAGCAGTGGCAGCAGACATGTGAGGAATGGCAGGAGACATGTGAACAGTGGCAGCAAACATGTGAGCAGTGGCAGCAGACATGTGAGCAGTGGCAGCAGACATGTGAACAATTGCAGCAATGTGAGCAGTGGTAGCAGACATGTGAGCAGTGGCAGCAGACATGTGAACAATGGCAGCAGACATGTGAACAGTGACAGCAGACATGTGAGCAGTGGCAGCAGACATGTGAGGAATGGCAGGAGACATGTGAACAGTGGCAGCAAACATGTGAGCAGTGGCAGCAGACATGTGAGCAGTGGCAGCAGACATGTGAACAATTGCAGCAGACATGTGAGCAGTGGTAGCAGACATGTGAGCAGTGGCAGCAGACATGTGAACAATGTCAGCAGACATGTGAACAGTGACAGCAGACATGTGAGCAGTGGCAGCAGACATGTGAGCAATGGCAGCAGACACATGAACAGTGGCAGCAGACTTGTGAGCAATGGCAGCAGACACGTGAACAGTGGCAGCAGACGTGTGAGCAGTGGCAGCAGACATGTGAGTGTTGCAACCCCTGAATGGGTTGCAATGATTAATATGTATATATATAATTATTATCTTTTCATATAATTTTATATTGCTTATATTTACCATAATATCTAAATGGTAAATGTATTGCTTTATATTGTTATTTGACTTAGCTTCCTTTGGTTAGGTAGGATGTAACATGTGTGCTCAAAGTTCAAGTCTTGATTGTCTAACTACTGTAATTATCGCTTGTGGCTCGTTTCCCTGCCGGCTTCTCGTTATTACTGAGCAGTAGCTGTCCACGGAGCTATCACGTGATCGAGGGGGGAGTGTGTCCTCACCTCGCCTGAAGTATTCAGTCTGGTCTAGACTCTCTTGGTGGTTGGACAGATTGTCTGTCTCATTATTCTTGTTAGTTCTGAAAACTCTGTTCACAAACTTGAATGCGCCTGGATCCTAGTACCTTATGAAGGATTGGCATTTGGCGCCCGTGATGGTCTTTAGGAAGTTAAATGCGAGAAACTATTCCAGATCGCTTCCACACTTCCTGTACTGGGTGTTCTTTTACGTTACATGGGAAGATAACAAAGTTCTTTATCAACCTGGACTTGTTACAGGGTTTTGGAATGGTTCCTCTATCGAGGAAAGCCAAGGAGTAACTGCATTCTCCATCATACAGGTCATTATCACTTCCTCCATATGGCATTTGCGATTACGTCCTCCCCTATCACGTTCTCAAGGCTCTTGACTTTATCTTTAGAGGTCTATTGGTAATGACATTTATGGTGTACTTTGATCGACGTAATCGTCAATGTCTAAAGACGTGGATAACAATTGAAAAGACTTTTATTGTACTTGGTCAAGCATTTTGAAGAGCCATTTAAAAATCAAAACTGTCTATAATGTCAATTTTTAGATCAGAAATTAAGTTATTGGTCACGTAGTCACGCCTAGAGGGGTTACGAGGACCACAGTATAAAGTACTGCGTACTAATTTTCAAACACCAAAACTGCTGGATGGTAAGATCCTTTCGTGGGCTTAGCAGGTTGTTGAGATCGTTCTTTGCAATTTTTCTTCCATTAGCTGCTCCTTAACTGAGTCTGCTAAGAAAAGATGCTCCTTTTGTTTTGGACTTTCCCCAAGAAATGAGCATTCACCAAACTCTAAAAAAGAAAAGCTAAAATTCTGCCTCCAATTTTGTGAAATTTCAGATTTTTCTACGCCCTTCTTTTATCTGACAATTCAGCTAGTTTATTGGCATAGGTGCGTACTAGTCGACAGACGATGGCAAGTACCTAACGCAGTTGCATTTGCTAGCGAAATCTCTACGAAGGCCTTGAACGTTAATTTCTACAGTAACTGAACAAGGAAGCTTAGACAAATAGTATGGTCTTTAACGCACTTACCGAGACATTATTTATCAGGACTTGTTATGTCTGAAGGACCATGTCCACTCGAACCTTTTTTCAGCAAACCAAACAACCTACTGGAAGGATTGCAAGTTTGGACCTAGACTATCCAAGAGTTCAATCCCACTTTGAACCAATTACTGGCAAGTCATGTAGTCGCAGATGCCTTATCGTTTGAATGTTTGTTTAGTAACTGCAGACCCTCCTTTTAGTGCTGAAGATGTAAAGAATGCCAACGGAACGATCCCTTCTTGACGTCTGGTTGTGATTCGATTCATGCTTCCAGGGTAGATTTATTTCTGAACTTGTGAAGCCACCCAGCCACCCATAAGTGACTTGTCATGCACCAAGGATCAAGTATGTAGCGAACAGGCCGAAGAGTTTACCGGTTGTAATTTCCACAGTCACTAGTGAATGTAGCCTTTCCAGCTAGTTCACGGATTGTACCCAGGTGTTGCGCACTGGTAGGAATCGTTCAGTAAAACAACCAGATTTCGAATATTTTGGCCTCGTTATGGCAACTGAATTTCCGGTATGTTAGAAATGTAGGTCTGCATGCAACATAAGGTATTGTAATGGTCCTATCAATCCAAGTGTATCCAACTATAGCGAACCGCTTGGAAGGAGTTGCGCTAGTTTGTTAACTAATTTTAAAATGTTCCCTCCAAGGCAACAAAATCATGTGTGTTATGGTAGACCATTTCACCAGATATTGTGAATTAGTTCCTAATGCAGATAAGACTGCCGAGCCGATACAGTAGCTAAAGGTTTAAAGAACGCTTAATTGCTCGGCATAGCCACCTAAGTCCCTAGTAACAGATATATGGAGGTAATTCTGTTAATGAGATTCTTGAAAATTTGAGTGTACCTTGTACAAGATCTCTAAATCCAACTTTGTTCTTCATCATCTGCCAGCAAAGGTTAGCCGGAATATCCCAATAGAATCGTACTTGATGACTTGAGAGCCACTATTCAATCCAACAGTGAAACTATGGATGAAGTTTATACCTGATGTGCAGTGTGCATATAAATTCTGCTTACAATGTTTTATAGGTGAATCCCATGTATGCATATTCGGTGTAGATAATCGTTTTCCTTAAGAGTTGTTATATTCTAATCCGAACAAATTACAACCCTGATGATTTCATAGCAACTCGTACCAGCTCGTCAAAGTGTTTTTAGACTAATGAGAACATTATAACTCAACAAGCAGCTTTACGAATACTCAACACATCTTCACACTCCACTCAACCAGTAGTTTCGAGCTAACACATCTGAAAACCTTTCACCAACACGACTCAGCCACAGCATCCTCCCTATCCACCCGTAATTTTAGGTCTTCACCGAGTAAGTAGACATATCCTAGGTATAGTAATAAAGATAGGAACATTGTCTGGACAGTATAAAGAATCGCATTTAGTCATATTGAAGTTAGTATGTGATTGATATGATGCTTCCAACCAGACTACTGTGCCAGACTCTGAAATCTCCTTATTCCTGTACTCATCTTCTTGATACTCAGTCGCGATCAACCTGAAATGTCGTTAATCTACATACCCGGGCCAGGATTGAGAAAACTCCAGTATCATTTGTTATTCCCCAACATATTGCCTCAAATTACGCATGAGTAAGCCAGTGAACAGGTTTGATATCCTCCAGAGATGACACCATTCTGCATATATCAGCTACCCTTAGCCAGAGTTGGGGTTAATAGTAAAATAACATGTATGCATGAATAATTACAGTATCACTTATTCTGTGTTTCAAGAATTTTTTTTCGTGTTCACGTTCTCTTCGGAATTCTGAGAATTAACAGATTAGATTTGTGTTGTTGGACCGAAATCTGCCTTTTGTTAAACACACTCTATGTATATATTCTTCCTCAGATCCATAGATCACATGAATACAGATCGATCAGATCAATTTTTTTTTATAACTTCTATTGTGTAATCTCAACGTTGAGATTCCATTCGATGAAGTTGTTGCTCTATTATACCTTGTATTGCTTTACAGTTTCTCAGATACGTAAGCTTCTCTTCCAATGTTCTACTTATGTATTGTTATAATGTTCAATTGTTGTGTACTTTGACATTGTATAGAATTCGCACCAAGCCGCTACACCTGCCATCTATAGTTTTGTATTACGTTGTATGTCGGGACGACATAGTTAGCGTCGCCAAGCTTTCAGTAGTAGTACAGTTCCTTAGTAACCCAGTTAACAGTAATCCAGTGTTACAGTAGATGAGATCTCATACCAAACGTCTGTGTGAATCATTGATTTATTCATATTGTGCTGACCATAGCAGGGATTTTCCAAACCCCACCGATAGGACTGGTGAGTCAGTTAGATTGGGAGCAGAGAGAGGCAGGTCGGCTGTTGGTGCCTTCCCATACTTTCCATTATAGTATTACGTACTCAGACCCATACGTGAGTATTTCTTACCCTTTCACGTATCAAAAACCAACCATGACACAAACAACCACCACCTATCTCACTGCAAAAACACACCTACCAATACACAGCACACCACCTATACCACCAGCACAACCACCTATATCACAAACACCACCACCTGCTCCAGGGAACCACAATACCCACCCATTAGCACTGCCATAACGGGTACCACCACCACTTGACCTTATTCACAGACACAGCACTAATCACCGCAGACGTATAAATATCATAGAATGTTCAACATCCAAAAGAACCTCCAAATCAATCACTCGTTCATCCAGCCAAAAAAACACCAACAACGAAATGCGGACACTGAAATAGGTGCTGTCTACTGAAAGAGTCATCCTGTACGTAGTTGGATGTGTCTTGTTGGCGCGTATGAACTTGAGGACAAATTTGCCATGCAGAGGTATGAGTTTTGCTCAGACTCCTACAACACCAATTGTCCTCAAAGATTGTTAAGTTATACCATGGAATTTAGGAAAGATCACTGGCTTCACCTTTCGAAACAGACAAAACAAATGCGACAGTACTTATGGACAAGGTAGATTATCGTGAAAAATCGAATATGTTATTAGAGAAGACGGAGGAACTTACGTGCCTCTTATTTAAGACTCTCTTACCATGGATTTGAAACATAAACCTAAATTTACGATTGTAATTTATGGCTATTTGTATGACACGAGTAAATATACTTTCATTCACGACCACGACAGGATAGTCAGCGTGGTTTTTATTATTAGTTTACTTTGAATTATCATTTAATTTACAATGAGCCTTAAGCTGATTACCTGTTCATGATGCTTTAGTGCCAAGTTACACCCTTGGAGTATTTGGAAAATTGGCGACAGTCCCCTTGCATATCATGGAATTTTCTGTTGTGTGGTAACAAGGTCGATTGAGTATGTGTTAGTCAACTTAGATTGACAGTATCCATCCGAGGATGTTGTTGATATGAATGGTGCGAATGATCTGGAGGTTAAACACCGGATGTACAGTATGGGTAGCTAAATCAGTGGTGGAAAGGGATGATTCCTCCAGCTGTACGACTCCTAAACACTGCCTCTCGGATGTTCAGGGAAGGTAGTAACTGTATTTGCTTGCATATAAGGCGCCTCTTTTTTCCCCACAGATTGACATGGAAAAATGATGAGTCTGGCCTTATATGCTAAAGGTTCAGGGTCCAGGTGCCATTTGGGTTATGCTTTAGTGGTTGTTTACTAAAGTTACATGATTGGGACATGTGCCATTGGTTCGGAATTTTATTGTTGAAACGTATTCACATACACAGGTTCTTCAGTCAAATATTATAAGGCCAGCAGGTGTAATAGTAGTGAAATGAAGATGATATAATCAGTCCATCAACCTTGGAGGAAATAGTATTGACGGTGGTCAGTCCGTCAATCTCTGAGATTGAGCTCAGCATCATGTTCTCAGTAGTAGTACCAGTTCTTAGTAACCAGTTACCAGATAACCAGTGTACCAATAGATGACTCATACCAACCGTCTGTGGGAATCAATTGACGCTGCGTATTCATTTGCTGCTGACCATAGCAGGTTTCAAAACACCACATCACCCGTAGCACTTGCGGAGTCAGTCGAAGATAGGGCCGCAGAAGAGGCAGGTCGGCTCGTTGCGCTACCATACTTCGTGTTTCTGTCTTATAGTATTACCAGCTACGTGAGTATTCCACTTACTCCATCCACGTTAAAGAAACCCACATGACACTTGATCGGGAACGATATGAAGCCGAAGCATGAAACTGGGTATTAAATGTGTCGAAGTGAGGTGTAAGCGATCTGGAAGACATTGTAGGGGACGGGATCAATAATAGAAGAAAGAAGACAGGTCCCTTGGACTCATCCTTCACCTCATAACAGCTAGTTTAAGTGAAGAATATGAACTATGTCCTATGTACCAAGATAGTTGTGCTTGCTGGTATTGCAATATTATGTTGAAAATGGTTATAAAATATCAACAAGTTGATGATGCAAACACGGGCATCAGTTGAGGTTTCTTTATTGTTGAAACATTTGCATATGAGTAGGCTTCTTCGTCAATAACAAAAGGCAGCATGTTTCAGCTTTCATATCCTTCCAGACCATGGGGTCTTGGGAACTCTTCTCCAGGCTGAAGGGTATTTAACCACTCAATACTTTCTCTCTAAGGTTGATGATTGATTCATATCATCTTCATTTCACTACTACACCTGCTACTGGATATCTGAGTGGCTGGGAGGGAATCTTTGTCGTCTTAAGGCATTCGTGTGATGTTAATTATTACAGGAATCCATAGTTTGGAGATTAGGAGGTGTAGGTTTTTAAAGGTATTATCCAGAGGGTCTGAAGAGGGTCTGTTGATGGTGGTTTAGGGACACATTCAGAAGATGGAACAAAATTAGAATGACCTGAAGGGCGTATAAATCTGTTGTGGAAGGAAAGGTGGGGTAGAGTGGTAGTTTTGAGAAAGGATTGAGGGAGGGGGTAGATGAGCAGGGGTAGAGGAGGTGGTGCATTTTTTTTTCGAGGGGGGCTTGACTTCAGAAAAGCATGTAGTGAGCAGTTAGATAGGAGAGAATGGAGGTAGATTGTAGTTTTATGACCTGATATACTGTTGGAGTAGGGAGCAAAGTAGCATGTATGAAGCGATTCAAGGGAAACTGGTTAAGGCCAGCTTGAGTCCTGGAAGTGGAAAAGTATAGTGCCTGTACTTGAAGGAGGTGTGTTGGATATGTTGCAGTTTGTAAACTATAGTATCAGCAGCCTCACCTCTGCCTCGGTGGGGAAAGGACTGTTGTTGAGGTGGGTTCGGACATGTAGAGAGAATGGAGCGAACAGAGTTGATTCAAGAGTGTATCAGTCTGTAGTGGAAGGAAGGCGGGTGAGGTAGGGGTCGCTAGGGAAAGGTTGGACTGCGAGGAGGGGGTACAAGGAGGTTCTTGTGTGCGAGGGGCTTGGACTTCCAGCAGGGCATGCGTTGTTGCAGCGTGTTTGTATTGGAGTGAATGGAGAACAAATGGTTTTTAATACCTTGTACGTGCTGTTGGGAGTGTGAGATCGTAACATTTATGAAGGGCGTTCTAGGGGAAACGGCCGGCCGGACTTGAGTCCTGGAGATAGGGAAGTACAGTGCTGCACTCTGAAGGAGGGGTGTTAATGTTGCAGTTTTAAAAACTGTGTGTAAAGCACCCTTTGGCAAGACAGTGATGGAGTGAATGATGGTGTATGTGTTTATTTTTAGGGCCACCTGCTTGGTGGGAATCGGCAGTGTGTTAATAAAAAAAAATAATATATATATATATATATATATATATATATATTTGATAATATTTATATATTTATATATATATTGCATTGTGTGTGTGTGTATGTGTGTGATGTGTGTGTGTGTGTGTGTGTGTGTGTGTGTGTGGGTGTGTGTGGTGTGTGTGTGTTTGTGTGTGTGTGTACGTGTGTGTGTATGTATGTGTGTGAGTATGGTGTGAGTATGTATGTGTGCGGGTGTGTGTGTGTATGTCGTGACTGTTCGTGCTGTGTTGTGTGTGTGTACGTGTGAGTGTGTGTGTGTGCGTGTGTGTGTGCTGAATAGGTAAACTTGCGATTTTGGCCTTAAATCGCAATGCCCTTTTTGCCAAATATGGCAAGCGGAATATTTGTGTATGCAAATAATTCGGAAAAATCATTAGTGCACTTACGAGGAAAAATATATTTTCATTGTCTTTGTTTTATAATTAAAATTATCACTTGAAGAGTGTGGAATCACCTTGAAGGTGAGGATCACTTGATGGTGAGGATCATTGATAGGTGAAGGATCACTCGAAGGTGAGGATCACTTTGAGGTGAGGATCACTTGAAGGTGAGGATCACTTGAAGATGAGGGATCACCTGAGACAGGTAAGGATCACCTTGTAAGACGAGGATCACTTGAAGACGAGGATCACTGATGAGGTGGAGGATCACTTGGAAAATAGGGATCAATGGAAGGTGAGGAATCACTTGAAGAGAGGATCACTTGAAGAAGACGAAGTCACTGCGTGATGAGGATCTCTTGAAGAGACTAGGGATCTATTGAAGATGATGAGGATCACTTGAAGACGAGGATCATTGAGAAGATGAGATCTTGAAAAGACTGATCACTTGAAGACGAGGAATCACTTGAAAGATGAGAATTACTGAAGACGAGGATCACATGAAGACGAGGATCACTTGAAGATGAGAATCAATCGAAGATGAGGATCAAGTGCAGATGAGGATCACTGAAGAAGACGAGGATCATCTTGAAGACGATGAGGACACTTGAAGAAGTGAGGGACTCAATTTTGAAGAAGATGAGGGTGACTTCAAGAGACAAGGATCACTTAGAACAAGACCAAAATCAAGCATCACCACCTATACCACCACCATTATGCCACCAGCAACTCCACCTGCCAATACCATCTACGCCATTCAAACAATACATTTACCAGTACCACCAACACCACTACCTATACAATAACACCACTCGCCTATACAATTACCATCACCACCACCCAATCATCTTATATTACCACCACCACCCCACCTATACCAACGGACACCACACCATCACCCCATACCACCTCACACCAACACCTTTACCTACCTCACCACCACCACCTATACCAACATCACCACCACCACCTTACCAACATCCCCAATCCACCACCATATAGCAACACCACCACTATACCAACATCACAATCTATACGAAACACCATCATTATACCAACCCCACACAGATACAAACACCACCGTTTATACCAAACCCCCTACCCCAAACCCTTATACCAAACAACCACAACTTATACAACACACACCAGTTATACCACACCACGTTATACCAACCACATCACACATATACCACACCACCATTTGTACAAACACCACAGCTATACATGCCATGTTACTCAAGACCGCCCAGGCCCAGATCTCGTGAAACTCTGTGTTCATTAAGCACTGCAAAGAAGCCCCATTCGCCATGTGTCCTCAGTATGCTATGGGAAGGAGCAATGGATTTGGCGTGAAATTCCTGTCGTTAAAAAAAAAAGAGATATAGCCTCACTTATAAAGGTTGGCACAAAGCAATAGCTAACAAAAATATTATAGATCAATGGCGCTAACGTCCTACATCATAAAACTCTTGAAAGAGTACTAAGAAGTATGAATGCAACTCATTGGATTCCTAAAAAATTGCACAATCCAGAGCAACATTTGGCTTTAGAGGGTCACTCCTCGCCTCTCGCACTCTACTTGGGCAACCCTGATAAGGATCTTGTATGCACTGCGGTAACAAAAGAATGTAGATGTAGTATACAAGATTTTGCAAAAGCCTTCGACACATGCGGATTATGGTTTGTATAGGCACAAAAATGCCCGCTCAAGAGATAATTTGCGAATAGTGGACGGACGGTCTTTACACTTTCTAAACCAATCAAACAAAAGTATGGTGAACAGGATATATCGGAAGCTACCATAGGTTGATAAGCTCTGTCCACAAGGACACAGTACTCGCCCCCAACTGTTCCTTATCTTTCATATCCTACAATAGACTGGAGGTAAATCATAGCACGTGTCATCCTTAGCTGTCATGTCACTCCATTGTGGACACGGTAAATCTCAAGAAGATATAAACCAGTTTTCCAATTAGGCAACTGAAAAAACAATTGATGTTCAATGAAGACAAATTCCAGCTACTCGTTCACGGGAAAACTGGAGGAAATAATAAACTAGAACTAAGTGTATACTACAAATCTCTAATCACAAAATAGAGTGGAAGTAATGTGAAAGGACCTATGGAATGATAATATCTGAGGATCTCACCTATAAGGATCGCCAATACAATGCCCAACTACAACATCGGCGAGGAAAATGATTGGATGGATAATGAGAACGTTCAAAACAAGAAGATGCCAGTCAGTGATGATCCTTTCAATATTAATATTATCTCTAGGATGGAAATTACTACTGTTACATTACCAATCCAATTCAAGGCTGGTGTCCCGTAGTTGATCGTAGTACAACTCAGCTCATCACGCTGAGGTTCGGAGTTTATTCGACATATCCTCGGTACGGAATGGAACCATTAGGGACGTGTTTCCTACTCTCCATAAGACACCTGCTGTCTGTTCACCCATCAGTATTACAATGGGTACCTGGGTGTTAGTCGATGGTGTGGGTCGCATCTGGACAAAACTGACCTAATTGCCCAAATGCACCGCATAACAAGCGGCTCTTCTATATAGTAGTATGTCATGATGTCAGCTAGGACGTGTGTTGTTGCTACATGCACTGTAGTAAATAAAATATTTTTTAACTTAGAGAATGTACATAGACTTTTCTGCACATATAAGTTTCTGTCTCTGGGAATGCTTGAAAAGACACATGATTTGTATCAATGGCGTAAAGGCGAGAGAAGATACATAATAATCTAAAACTGGAAAATCCTAGAGCGGTTGGTCTCTAATCTTCACACAGAAATCACTCCTACGAAAGCAAAAGATGGGCACGGCGGTGCTACAGAATTAACCCAGGAAAAAGTAGAGGCGCATTGGAACATAGGGCCCCACCCCCCCATCGATATGTAGGGTCTAGGGCTCAAGGACTGTTCACAGGTTTCTCCACCAGCCATGAGGGCTATGCCAATAGTCCCCTGGTTGTCTTCAAGAGGGAGTGGACACATATACCTAAAGCAGTGCAGGAATGCGGAGCTGTCGGTTCGTACGTTGGAATATGTCGGCTTAGCAATAACAGTCTGGTTGATCAAGGCCCTGATCCACCGGGAGGCCTGGTCGAGGACCAGGCCGCGGGGGGCGTTGATCTGGATATACTCCAGGTAGTTAGGATTCCAGGTATACCACCACACCACCACTACACCAACTTCACCAACCACCACCACCTATTGTGACCACCACCAACTCGTAGCCCACACATATAGCAACACCACCACCACTGCTTATACCACACAAACCACACACCACCATCTCCACCATCACGTATGCCACACACCACCTCTACTAACACCACATGTACCCAACATCACCACCCTATTTCCACCACCCTATCTTCACACAAACACATCCACCTATCTCACCCCCCAAAACCACCACCTATACAGTAACACACCACTATATAACATTCACCACCACATCAAATATACCCAATACCACCTATTCGGCAACACCACCACTCCACACCACCACGTATGCCACCACCGATAGCAACACACCCACATTGCTTATACCACCACAAACACCTTCACCACCATCCCACCACTACGTATGCCACCAACACCACCATCTATACTAACCACACCTGTTCCACCTTCTCCACACTATTCCACACATTATCTCACCACCAAACCACCACCTTTATACCAGTAACACCACCACCTATATCAACACCACCACTTCTACAACACCACACCTATACCAAACCACCACCTACCCACATCACCCACCACCACACCATATCCACCACCTATAGCAACACCACAAACCATCACCAACCGTATCCCACACCAGGTAAGCCACCAACACCACCTATACTACCACCACCTAGACACCACCTATTCCACAACTATCTCACAACCAATCTAGTAGTAGTTACAAGTTCGTGTAAACCAGTTACCATGTAACCAGTGTCCCAGTAGACTGACTCACTACCATCGTCTGTAGTGATCATTGACTGTATTCATATTGATGCTGTCCATAGCAGGATTACAACACCCCTCACATATAGGCCTGGTGGGTCAGTTTAGATAGGGTGCCGAGAGTGAGAGGCAGGTCTGGCTGTTGGTACGCACTTCACATACTTTCGAGTTATGTTTTATAAGTACTTCAGCCTATGTGTGTTTTTACCACTTAATCCTGTTTCAAAAACGCCACATGACAATTGGTCGGCACCGGTACATTTCCTCGTGGGCGTGCGATTTAAGGGTATTGCAGACGTTGAGAAGACTGTTTGTGCATTGCCGGCAGGTCAGAGGTGAACCGTCTGCCACCTCCACGCGCTTACCCTCACTCTCTCCACCTGTGATACTCCAGCCTGAAGCCTGTTGCAGCCGTTTTTCAGCTTCCTGGACTTAGTTCGGTGATAATTGCTTACAATCTCGCAGGTGCTTAGTTGGACAACAGATTTTTGTGATTAAAGCCAGTCAGTAAAGCCAGACTGTGGAAGTGAACTCGTTGTCAGCCTACCTCAGCCTACATCCAGCTGTCTTTGTCATCCAACAGTCGTCATGCTGTGGTGCATCGTTACAGTTTCAGTCAGCCATTCTCGTGGGTTAAGCAAGTCAAGTCCTTCCCAGGCTTTCCTAACCAGTGAGAGAGAGATGTAAGCCACGCGCAGTCTCTCGAAGTATATGTTTTATATATGCTTGTGCTTGGGATGTGGTAAGAGCAAAGATGTGGTCTTCCTCATCCCTGTGGCATTGTGATTTAGTTAAGCCACTTGTTGCGTGTTAGAGATAGTGCGTGGCAGTGAGAGCACACAGGGCCAGCTTGTACGCCTGCCCCACCACCGACAACCACCTATTACATATGGGGTTTTTCTGTACCGGGGGTCATACTTAACTTTTGGTCAAATAATTGGTCAAGAGATTGTAGCTGAGGACCAGCGATAAAGCAGTAATGTGAGTTCACCGAGAAATGCATTTCTTCCGACGACAGTGTGAGGTAGGCGTCATCTCCCGCAAAGGACAAGCTTCATCATCAATCGTCAACTCACTCACCGTTACCCCTACCCAGACTCTCACGTGATAATTTTTGTTTAGAGAACATAAACATGCCCTTATATCACGACATTTGGTCTCGTGGTGAGACTATTTACAGTGAATTTCTTTGTATTTTAGCCTTGTGTTTTCGTGTTGACTCAGTGTTCTTTGACTTCACTCATTTTTTTTAAATATTTTTCAAGTGTGTTATCGCATCATATAAATTTTTTTTATCATAATACTGTTATTTTTATGCATATCTCTGTCTTTTGTAAGTATTGTAAGTAGTTTACCAGTCAGTCATTCCGTGTGAAGTATTCATTCATTTTTTTTTGTATTCCTTCAGCATTGTATTTCTCAGTATTTGTCGTTTACTACAATTATCATTTTATTTCTGTTTACCTTTTTTTCGTTGCCAGCAGTCGTCTAATTCCTCTAATTTTTCTTCAGACTTGTGTTACCATTATTTTTGCCAGCAATTTTTGTCGTATCAGTCACAGCAAGATTTTGTAGTTAGAATATACTAAAAAAAAAATGAATAAAGTGATATGTTGTGTGTGCCCCACACTTGTAATGTGTGTGTGGCCCGCCTCTGTAAGTGTTGTGTGCCCCGCCACTTGTAAGTGTTTGTGTGCCCCACCACTTGTAAGTGTTATACTTCCAGCTTTGTTTCTTGTTTTATTTTTATTATATTTTTATATTTCTTTGAACAATATTCACTCTTGTAGTGTAATTTCAATTTTTCTTTTTAAAGTTAAGTGTTTTCTTTACTTGACCCCTTCAAATTTTTATTGTTTAATTTACCAATTACGAGTTTTAAGTGTTCATTCAGTTTTTCTTTCATATTTTGATTTTTTTTATTTAACCTACATTTTCCAGTGAGGACTATATTGCTGCAGTGATTATTTCTGCGTTTATTTGTTGCACTTGTTATGCAGTGTATTATTTTCTATTATTGTTATCTTTATACATTATTATTCTCAGTTCATTATTGTTTGAGTCTTGTTTTTTATTTTATTATTTTTCTCTGTTGTCTTTGCATTATATTTTTATTTTGTTTTATGCATTCTTAGGGAAGAAAAATATTTAAACTTTCCAGTTGTCTTTCGTTGCTTATCAATTTAGTGATTTATTTTATTATTCTTACATTGATTTCCAATTTTATTAGTTATATTTCATTATTAGCAAGAGTACAGACAGCCTCAATTTGCATTTAATCAGTCTTCAGTAATATTTTTACTTGTTGTGTAAATTTCAGATGTATTTTTTTTTATCTTGTCCAGCAGTCCTTTACATGAGTTGTCCTTCCTCTTTGCAGTGGATCTTAGACATTTTTTTATTACTTCGGCAGAATTAGTTGCATCTCCCCCCCCCCCCTTGTATTTTTAAACATTGTGTATCATTTTTTTTATTCGTTATTTTTGCCTTATTTATCTTGTGCAACATCTTTGCCATTTTGTATCACATACCGTCAGTGATACTTTAGTGAATGGTCACACTAGACCTCCAGGCTAATGTGCTCCTGTCACATCAGTTCACATTCTTATCGACTGACAGACCGACCCAGACATGAGACTACTACAAGTTTTACTGTGATTCTCTTGACTGCGTTACCTTTATATCAATGGCCATGTACATGTCTTGGAAGCATGAGGTTTAATGCCATTCGTTCTCGTGTTAATGCTCTGTTGAAGGTCTCATTCTGAGGGAAAGTTTTATCAGACTTGAGACAGAAGAACGTATCATTTCAATTGATCCCCTGTGCTGTTCGTTGTTGATCTCTCCTTGATATTCTGAGACTTCAGGAATCTTACTAAGTGGTCTCATATGAGGAACTGATTCGTTCTTCCTTGTACCAGTAAAAACATGCTGACCCATATGTCGTTCCTTCGGGAAACTTGTGAACGGCTTACACCACATGACAAATGAATCGTTGAGTGACATTTGCTGTTTGCTTATAACAAAACTTTTATCATCATTTAATCAATGTGTCCAGTCTTGCTTTTGTACCTGAGCGGATATGGAGGAATAAACCATCCCCTGATCGTTATGCTTAAATTATCAGCTTTAGGAGCAATCCAAAGACACTATGCCGTCTGTTCGTGTGTGTAAAGAGGATACCTCCAACATTTACGATTAGGAACCCCTCATAAGCCCTAAATCCTGTAGTTCTTGTGCCCCAGGGTACTTTCAGTATCCAAATGTAATTTCAACCTATGCCTCAGTCTGCACCACCTCTTGTTTGCGCACAGCGACAAATGTGGTCGTCACCATTCAGCGATACCAACGGACCAGTGTACAGAGTCATTATAAAACCGCGGAGTATTCTATAGTACATTCAGAACCAATAGTCAGCGGACTTGTTACAACTGTGGTTTCAGTGGCCATATTGCAATGAATTGTCCTGATAGTCACCCTAAGAGGCGTCGCCCCTAATGAAGATGAGCACAGTAAGATCTTCCCTACTGTATTATATAGATACATTGGGACATGACAGTCTGAGTGCAATGTCTTTACAAACCTTCAGTACTTAGTCTTTCCGGGCCGTTCAACGCAGAACCGTATAGGCAACTTATCGGGGTTCTCAAAATAACCAGAACAGGCTCATTCTTTCAATTCTCAAAATAACAAGAAACAGGCTAATTTTCCAATTCGGGGGAATTCGAGGCACCAGTCAAACCGTCCATGGTGCCAGTAGGTGATAATGATGTAACCTCCACGTTCACAAATCCTATTATAGAAATCCTTAAGTAGTCTCGCGGATGACACCCTGTGAAGATGAAGCTTACAGTCATGACGTTAGATGAATTTGCGGATGAAGTGGTCAAACTACTTTGCAGATGAAATACCTTTTTGTTTGGCACATAACTTTCAATGCAACCATAGGCCCTTCTAGTGCAAGATTGTTCTAATGCACCGTTTCACTTCTGTTCATGGACTCTGGTGCGCAAGTCAATATTATCAGGTCTAGTTAGATTAGGGATAAGCAGTTAGACTGTCTTATCGTACAAACCGATCATGTGTTCCTCCCTTAGTGGAGTAGCTGGAGCTTCCACCTGCAGTGTCCCGAGGTCGGGAAATTCCCCTAACTTTTCTATAAAAGGTTGAGACTTCACTGCTTCCTTCCTGGTTGTTCGAACAAGATTCTTCCCACGGGTGGCCCTTTACTGGGATTTGTTTCCTGACGAGAACTTAACATATTGTGCTCGACCCTTGTCGATGGCATGCCCAAATTGATGAGTTGATCGTACCATTCTTGGGGTTTCCAGCCTTCGATTACGAGGATCTAGCCATACTGGCGCAGGTTAAAGTGACATATCGACCTTACTGTCCTTAAGGCCAGTGCATTTTCAGTAGCGTACCCATGCGGTCAGGCATGATAGATCCTGTCATTCTGTCTGTGTTCTGAACTTCAGATTGCCAAGATAGTGTACGTTATCTCAAGTGTCCGAGATGCTCTGACTACCTTAGAGTGCTGAGCCTTATCATGCAATGTCTGTAGTTCAAGTAGTAGTTTCTCCAAAGGGGGGCCGACTTTGTTGGAAAACAATTACTTGCTACTAGTAATCGCCCATCTCTTGTTGATGTCAATGCCGTCTGCAGAAAGTGACGTTTCTGTCGCAGGCATAGTGCCCTCACTAGAGTGTCTGTTGTTGTGCACTGTGATTCATGTGATGATAATGTCCTAGTTGACCAGTGATTCCGGTAAAGTAAAAAGGTCTATTTGTTTATTGTTGAACCATCCTTACATGTTGTAAGAGATAGTAAGAATCAATTTCCTTCCTAAGCTAAACACTTCTGGTCAGTGGTTCGTCTCAGAGCAATACCAATCTTGTTGTACCTTGTTTCACTATCTTACCCTGTCAGGTAGAGGATGAAGTTGTTCAACTGGACCTGTGGGTCGGTGCTTTTTATAACGGGCGAGACCTCCATCCACTTCACTGGATCAATCTGTTCCACCAGTTGAGGAGAAAGTCATAGTCCCACTGACTTCCAAATGAAGTCAAGCGTTTGGTTGAACTCTGTTGTACATCAACGTCGTAAGCCATTGCTTACCAGGTGTGAAGAAGGGTGAAACGAAACTTATTGTTCATCATATTCCACTTGAACCTCGGTACTAGACTATCTACATACCTGCATATTAGTATGCCTCATTCACAAGTCTGCTGTTGCAGAAGAATTGATCAATCAAATTGCCTTGATGATGGAGTTATTGCACGGCAATTCACCTTGAATGCGCCTGGATCCTAGTACCTTATGAAGGATTGGCATTTGGCGCCCGTGATGGTCTTTAGGAAGTTAAATGCGAGAAACTATTCCAGATCGCTTCCACACTTCCTGTACTGGGTGTTCTTTTACGTTACATGGGAAGATAACAAAGTTCTTTATCAACCTGGACTTGTTACAGGGTTTTGGAATGGTTCCTCTATCGAGGAAAGCCAAGGAGTAACTGCATTCTCCATCATACAGGTCATTATCACTTCCTCCATATGGCATTTGCGATTACGTCCTCCCCTATCACGTTCTCAAGGCTCTTGACTTTATCTTTAGAGGTCTATTGGTAATGACATTTATGGTGTACTTTGATCGACGTAATCGTCAATGTCTAAAGACGTGGATAACAATTGAAAAGACTTTTATTGTACTTGGTCAAGCATTTTGAAGAGCCATTTAAAAATCAAAACTGTCTATAATGTCAATTTTTAGATCAGAAATTAAGTTATTGGTCACGTAGTCACGCCTAGAGGGGTTACGAGGACCACAGTATAAAGTACTGCGTACTAATTTTCAAACACCAAAACTGCTGGATGGTAAGATCCTTTCGTGGGCTTAGCAGGTTGTTGAGATCGTTCTTTGCAATTTTTCTTCCATTAGCTGCTCCTTAACTGAGTCTGCTAAGAAAAGATGCTCCTTTTGTTTTGGACTTTCCCCAAGAAATGAGCATTCACCAAACTCTAAAAAAGAAAAGCTAAAATTCTGCCTCCAATTTTGTGAAATTTCAGATTTTTCTACGCCCTTCTTTTATCTGACAATTCAGCTAGTTTATTGGCATAGGTGCGTACTAGTCGACAGACGATGGCAAGTACCTAACGCAGTTGCATTTGCTAGCGAAATCTCTACGAAGGCCTTGAACGTTAATTTCTACAGTAACTGAACAAGGAAGCTTAGACAAATAGTATGGTCTTTAACGCACTTACCGAGACATTATTTATCAGGACTTGTTATGTCTGAAGGACCATGTCCACTCGAACCTTTTTTCAGCAAACCAAACAACCTACTGGAAGGATTGCAAGTTTGGACCTAGACTATCCAAGAGTTCAATCCCACTTTGAACCAATTACTGGCAAGTCATGTAGTCGCAGATGCCTTATCGTTTGAATGTTTGTTTAGTAACTGCAGACCCTCCTTTTAGTGCTGAAGATGTAAAGAATGCCAACGGAACGATCCCTTCTTGACGTCTGGTTGTGATTCGATTCATGCTTCCAGGGTAGATTTATTTCTGAACTTGTGAAGCCACCCAGCCACCCATAAGTGACTTGTCATGCACCAAGGATCAAGTATGTAGCGAACAGGCCGAAGAGTTTACCGGTTGTAATTTCCACAGTCACTAGTGAATGTAGCCTTTCCAGCTAGTTCACGGATTGTACCCAGGTGTTGCGCACTGGTAGGAATCGTTCAGTAAAACAACCAGATTTCGAATATTTTGGCCTCGTTATGGCAACTGAATTTCCGGTATGTTAGAAATGTAGGTCTGCATGCAACATAAGGTATTGTAATGGTCCTATCAATCCAAGTGTATCCAACTATAGCGAACCGCTTGGAAGGAGTTGCGCTAGTTTGTTAACTAATTTTAAAATGTTCCCTCCAAGGCAACAAAATCATGTGTGTTATGGTAGACCATTTCACCAGATATTGTGAATTAGTTCCTAATGCAGATAAGACTGCCGAGCCGATACAGTAGCTAAAGGTTTAAAGAACGCTTAATTGCTCGGCATAGCCACCTAAGTCCCTAGTAACAGATATATGGAGGTAATTCTGTTAATGAGATTCTTGAAAATTTGAGTGTACCTTGTACAAGATCTCTAAATCCAACTTTGTTCTTCATCATCTGCCAGCAAAGGTTAGCCGGAATATCCCAATAGAATCGTACTTGATGACTTGAGAGCCACTATTCAATCCAACAGTGAAACTATGGATGAAGTTTATACCTGATGTGCAGTGTGCATATAAATTCTGCTTACAATGTTTTATAGGTGAATCCCATGTATGCATATTCGGTGTAGATAATCGTTTTCCTTAAGAGTTGTTATATTCTAATCCGAACAAATTACAACCCTGATGATTTCATAGCAACTCGTACCAGCTCGTCAAAGTGTTTTTAGACTAATGAGAACATTATAACTCAACAAGCAGCTTTACGAATACTCAACACATCTTCACACTCCACTCAACCAGTAGTTTCGAGCTAACACATCTGAAAACCTTTCACCAACACGACTCAGCCACAGCATCCTCCCTATCCACCCGTAATTTTAGGTCTTCACCGAGTAAGTAGACATATCCTAGGTATAGTAATAAAGATAGGAACATTGTCTGGACAGTATAAAGAATCGCATTTAGTCATATTGAAGTTAGTATGTGATTGATATGATGCTTCCAACCAGACTACTGTGCCAGACTCTGAAATCTCCTTATTCCTGTACTCATCTTCTTGATACTCAGTCGCGATCAACCTGAAATGTCGTTAATCTACATACCCGGGCCAGGATTGAGAAAACTCCAGTATCATTTGTTATTCCCCAACATATTGCCTCAAATTACGCATGAGTAAGCCAGTGAACAGGTTTGATATCCTCCAGAGATGACACCATTCTGCATATATCAGCTACCCTTAGCCAGAGTTGGGGTTAATAGTAAAATAACATGTATGCATGAATAATTACAGTATCACTTATTCTGTGTTTCAAGAATTTTTTTTCGTGTTCACGTTCTCTTCGGAATTCTGAGAATTAACAGATTAGATTTGTGTTGTTGGACCGAAATCTGCCTTTTGTTAAACACACTCTATGTATATATTCTTCCTCAGATCCATAGATCACATGAATACAGATCGATCAGATCAATTTTTTTTTATAACTTCTATTGTGTAATCTCAACGTTGAGATTCCATTCGATGAAGTTGTTGCTCTATTATACCTTGTATTGCTTTACAGTTTCTCAGATACGTAAGCTTCTCTTCCAATGTTCTACTTATGTATTGTTATAATGTTCAATTGTTGTGTACTTTGACATTGTATAGAATTCGCACCAAGCCGCTACACCTGCCATCTATAGTTTTGTATTACGTTGTATGTCGGGACGACATAGTTAGCGTCGCCAAGCTTTCAGTAGTAGTACAGTTCCTTAGTAACCCAGTTAACAGTAATCCAGTGTTACAGTAGATGAGATCTCATACCAAACGTCTGTGTGAATCATTGATTTATTCATATTGTGCTGACCATAGCAGGGATTTTCCAAACCCCACCGATAGGACTGGTGAGTCAGTTAGATTGGGAGCAGAGAGAGGCAGGTCGGCTGTTGGTGCCTTCCCATACTTTCCATTATAGTATTACGTACTCAGACCCATACGTGAGTATTTCTTACCCTTTCACGTATCAAAAACCAACCATGACACAAACAACCACCACCTATCTCACTGCAAAAACACACCTACCAATACACAGCACACCACCTATACCACCAGCACAACCACCTATATCACAAACACCACCACCTGCTCCAGGGAACCACAATACCCACCCATTAGCACTGCCATAACGGGTACCACCACCACTTGACCTTATTCACAGACACAGCACTAATCACCGCAGACGTATAAATATCATAGAATGTTCAACATCCAAAAGAACCTCCAAATCAATCACTCGTTCATCCAGCCAAAAAAACACCAACAACGAAATGCGGACACTGAAATAGGTGCTGTCTACTGAAAGAGTCATCCTGTACGTAGTTGGATGTGTCTTGTTGGCGCGTATGAACTTGAGGACAAATTTGCCATGCAGAGGTATGAGTTTTGCTCAGACTCCTACAACACCAATTGTCCTCAAAGATTGTTAAGTTATACCATGGAATTTAGGAAAGATCACTGGCTTCACCTTTCGAAACAGACAAAACAAATGCGACAGTACTTATGGACAAGGTAGATTATCGTGAAAAATCGAATATGTTATTAGAGAAGACGGAGGAACTTACGTGCCTCTTATTTAAGACTCTCTTACCATGGATTTGAAACATAAACCTAAATTTACGATTGTAATTTATGGCTATTTGTATGACACGAGTAAATATACTTTCATTCACGACCACGACAGGATAGTCAGCGTGGTTTTTATTATTAGTTTACTTTGAATTATCATTTAATTTACAATGAGCCTTAAGCTGATTACCTGTTCATGATGCTTTAGTGCCAAGTTACACCCTTGGAGTATTTGGAAAATTGGCGACAGTCCCCTTGCATATCATGGAATTTTCTGTTGTGTGGTAACAAGGTCGATTGAGTATGTGTTAGTCAACTTAGATTGACAGTATCCATCCGAGGATGTTGTTGATATGAATGGTGCGAATGATCTGGAGGTTAAACACCGGATGTACAGTATGGGTAGCTAAATCAGTGGTGGAAAGGGATGATTCCTCCAGCTGTAAGACCCCCAAACACTGCCTCTCGGATGTTCGGGAAGGGGTTATACCGTATTTGCTGCCATATAAGGCCCCCTTTTTTCCCCACAGATCCATGGAAAATGAAGCTGCCCCTTATTCAAAGGCAGGGTCAAGAGTGCCTTTGGGTTACTTTAGTGGTTGTTACTAAAGTTACATGTTTGGGGACATGTGCAGGGGTTAGGAATCTTTATTTTTGAAACTTTCCCCACACGGGCTTTTTAGTCAAAAAAAAGGCAGAGGTGTAATATGGAAATGAAGATGATATAATCACCATAAACCCTTTGGAAAAAAGTTTTGAGGGGGTCGTCCTTAAATCGGGAGTGAGCTCATTTCTTTCAGTATAGTACCATTCTTAGTAACCATTACCAGTAATCAGTGTCCCAATAGAAACACAACCAATCTGTGTGAATCTTTGATGTTTTCTATTGCTGGCCAAAGCAGGATTTCAAACACCCTCCCCCTAGCATTTTGAGAGTCATCGAAGATAGGCAGCAGAGAGAGGCGGGTCGGTGTTGGGCGCTACCCATTTTTCCGTTATTTATCGTACTACCAGCCTACAGGGTATTCTTACCCCCCCAATTAAAGAAACCCCACATGACAAATGGTGGCACGGTGGGGTGGGGGTTTTAAGGGGTATTTCAGACGTTAGAAACTTTTTGGGGTTGCCGCAGGTCAAGGTGAACTGTCTCAGCCATCTCCACTAGCGTTTACCCCACCACACCCCCCTGTGTACTCCACCCTGAAACCCCTTTTGAGCCGTTTTTCAAGTTTCCCGGCTTAGTTGGGGGCAAATTTGCATCAATCTCCGAGGGGTTGACCCGGGTTTTTGAAATTAAGCCGTCAATAAGCCGACGTGGAATTTTAACGCCATCAACCCATCATCCCGCCCTGTCTCTTGTTTTCCACCCGCTCCCTTTGCGTGTGCATCGTTACACGTTTCCCGTAGCCTTCTGTGGGTTAAGCCAGTCACCCGCCCAGCTTCCTAACCCAGCTGAGAGAGGAATAAGCCACGCAATTCCTAGAAGTATTGTCTCATATATCGCTTGTGCTTGGGCTGGGAAAGTGGGGTTCATCATCCCCGTGGCATTGGATTTAGTTAAACCCCCTTGTGCGTGGTGAGAAGTGCGTGGCAGTGGGGGCACAGGGGAGCTTGTTTGCTGCCCCCCCCACCACAACCACCACCCAATTTTTTTTCCCCCTTGTACCCGGGGCCCCGATGTTTTGGCTCACTTTAAATTGGGCAAGAATTGTATTGAGCGCCAACGAAAAGCAGTTATGTAAGTTCACCGAGAAACGCATTTCTTCCCGACAACTGTGAGTGTAGGGGGCGTAACATCCCTTACAGGACGTCTTCTCTCACTAGTCATCCTCTTCTACCCAGATTCAGTGATAATTTTCTGTTTAAGACTTTTTCCTGATTAAAGACATTTGCGTGGTAGACTTTACAGGAATCCCTGATCTTTTCGCAGCCCCTTGTGTCCTTATTTTTGCCAGAAATTTTTTGTCGTATCAGTCACAGCAAGATTTTGTTGAAAAGAATATCCCAAAAAAAAAATGAATAAGTGAATTTTATGTCTCACATACCCCCAAGTGATACTTTAGTAAATGCGACACTCGGCCCTTTCCGGCTATGCTGCCCCCTGTCATCATCCCCATTTCCCTTTATCGACTGACGGGGACCGACCCAACACTGAGACACAAGGGTTTTACTCGTGATTCCCTTGACCCTTCCCTTTATTAAAGGGCCCATGACATAGTTTTTGAAGCAGGGTTTTAAATCCCTTTCGTTCTCGGTTAATGCCAAATTAAGGCCCTCCTTCTGAGGAAATCTTATCAGATTGCAAAAAAACTCTTCATGGGTCCCCTGTGCTTTCCGTGTTGATCTCCTTGATATGTGAACTTCGGGAATTTTACTCAGGGCACAATATGAGGAATGATTCTTCTTTCCTTTACCAGTAAAAACAGCTGATCCATAGTCGTTCTTAGGGAACTAGGAATGCTACACCCATACTAATAAAATCTTGGGTGTTTTTGCTTTTTAGATTAACAAACTTTTTCATTATTTTTTAATGCGTCCAGTCCTCAGCTTTGCCCCGACGAGATAACCATCCACACTCTTTTGCTAAAATAGCAGCTTTTGGAGAAATCAAAGAACTAATGCCTCCTGCTTCCGTGTGTCTTTGAGGCTAATCCCCCAAACTGTGACGGGGGAACCCCCTTACAGCCCTAAATCATGTCCCGTTCCTTATCCCCCCCGGGTACTTTCCCATTATCAAAAGTGATTTCACACCTATGCCTCATCTGCACCCCCCTTTTTTTTGCGCCACACGAAAATCGTGGCGTCAACCATCTCAGCGATCCCCAAGGCCAGTGTACAGAGTTTTATAAACCCCTCATAGATTCATAGACTTCAAAAACCTAGTCAGCGATTGTTAAAAATGGGGTTTTTCTCTGGCCTTTTTGCAATTAATTGTCCTGAAGTCACCCAAGGGGCATCGTGTTGAGATGGTACCAGTCAGATTTTCCCTACTGTATTTATCATAGAATACTGGACATGACACATCTGAGTGCAATGCTCTCTACAACCTTCAGTCTCTAGGTCTTTCCGTGACCGTTCCAACCGCAAACCCGTAGGGGAAACAGACATGGGGTTCTAAAATAACCGAACAAGGCTCATTCTTCCCAAATTCGGGGAAATTCGAGCGCCCCATCAAACCGCCCCCATGGTGACTAGGTGATAATGAGTGCCCCATCCCCGTTCAAAATTTCCCTTTTTAAACCCCTTAACAGTCTCGAAATGACAATCCGCTGAAGTTGCTTCACTGCTCTGACTAGATGTTTTTGGGGATAAAGTGGAACAAATCTTTGCTGATACAATCCACCTTTTTGTTTGCACTAACTTCCAATAAAACCAAGGGCCCAAGTGCAACATCTGTTAAATGTGCCCGTTCATTTTTTCAGGACCTGGTGCAAAAGCAATATTATCGGTCAGTTTGTTTAGGGAAAGCATTACGACTGTCCTCGTAAAACCCGACTCATGTGTCCTCCCTTAGTAGATAGCGGGTTTCCCACCTGCGTGTCCGAGGTCGGATTTCCCCTAACTTTTTTATCCAAGGAAGACTTCACGCTTCCTTCCTTGTGTCGACCAGATTACTTTCCCGGGTGCCCTTTTCTACGGGGATTTGCTTCCATCGACTTACGCATTGTGCCGACCCTTATGAGGGCACCCAAATTGATATTTTGATCATCCATTTGGGGTTCCCAGCTTGGATCCCAGATCTGCCAAACTGCCGCAGAGTACGACATTCGAATTTAAACCTTACAGGCCCGTGCATTTTCCAGTCGTACCCAGGCGGTCAGGGATGATATCCCGTCATCCTGTCTGTGTTCCCCCAACTTCAACTTGAAATATGTCCAGTTACCTCAAATGTCCGAGGCCCCTGACACCTTGGTGTGAGCCTATCCCTGCAATGTCTGCTAGTTCAAGTATAGTTTCTCCACAGGGGGCACCTTGTCAAAAAAAGATTTCTTGCAAAAGTAATGCCATCTCTTGTTATGTACATGCCGTCTGCAGAAAGATTTCTGTCACAGTTAGTGCCCTCACAAGTTTCTGTTGTTTTCCCAGTGTTCCCGATGATAAAAAAAAAAAAAAAAAGGATTTTTAAATTTAAGTTTGGGAGTAAATTTTTTTAGTAAACTTCGGTACAGGGGTTCGCCAGGAGCAAATACCAATCTTTGACCTTTTCACTACCTTCCCTGTTCGGTAAGGATGGTTGTCACCTACCGTGGGGGGTGATTTCTACCGGGGGAAACTCACCCTTCACTGGATCAAACTGTTCCCCATTGAGGGGAAAGACTTCCCCCCATACTTCCTAGATGAAGCAAGCATTTGTTGCTCTGTTTTAAAAACCCATAAAACCCCTTGCCTTACAGGTGAGAAAGGGGGATAACGAACTTATTGTCCCACGTATTCCACTTGAACGTGGTAAGACCTTCTTTCATCCGGTACAGAAGGCCCCATTCACAAGTTGCGGGCAGAAAATTGATCAATCAAATGCTTGATAGGAGTTATTGCACCAGCAATTCACCTTGGAATGCCCCTTGATCCTAGAAACCCAAGAAGGGTGGACTTTGGGGCCCCCGTGATTAAATTTAGAAGTTAAATCAAAACTATCCCAAACGCTTCCCACTCCCCGTACGGGTGATTTTTACGTAACATCGGGGATAACAAAGTCTTTTTAACCTGGGCTTGTTACAAAGGGTTTTGGCAATCCCTCTTCCGAGGACACCAAGACTAACTGCATTCTCCCCCCTACAGGTCATTACCACTTTTCCCCCATAGAGTTTGGGTTACGATCCTCCCTTCATGTTTTCAAAGGGTCATAATAAATTTTAGAGGGTTTATAGGGAATGCCTTATGGTGTACTTAGAGACGTAATCGTCATGTCAAAGACGTGGAAAACACACTTGAAAAAAACTTGATGTAGTACTTGGAAGCTTAAGAAGCCAATTTAAAAACAAAAGTCAAATGTCAATTTTTTAGATCAGAAATTAAATTTCTTGGGCAGGGGGGGGGGAGTCACTCCTAGAGGGTTACGACTGCCAAAGTAAAGTAACTGAGTAAAATTTTCCAACTTTTCCCAAAAATGTGATCCCTAAAATCCTTTGTGGGCTAGTAGGTTTTTTTATAGATCTTTCATTGCCAATTTTTCTTCCATAGCTGCTCCTCTGAGTTGCTTAAGAAAGATGCTCCTTTTGTTTGGACCTTCTGTCAAGAAAGAGCATTCCAAACTCTAAAAGAAAAGCTAACATCTGCTCCAATTTTGAAATTTTCAGATTTTTCTAAGCCCTTTTGTCTGACAACTGATGCATAGGTGCCGTACTAGCTCAGAAGACTCATGGCAAGTACAACGCAGTTGCATTTGCTAGCCGAGTCCTTACGAAGGCTGAACATAATTATACAGTAACTGAGCAAGAAGCTTTAGCAATAGTATGGTCTTCAAAGCACTTCTGAGACATTATTTATAAGTACTCTGTTCATGTCTTGACAGACCACGCTCCACTGTCAGTAGTAATACCAGTTCCTAGTAACCAGTTACCAGTAACCAGTGTACCAGTAGATGACTCACTACCAACCGTCTGTGTGAATCATTGACTGTATTCATATTGCTGCTGACAATAGCAGGATTTCAAACACCCATCACCAGTAGGCACTTTGAGAGTCAGTCGAAGATAGGCAGCAGAGAGAGGCAGGTCGGCTGTTGGCGCTACCCATACTTTCCGTTATATTATACGTACTACCAGCCTACGTGAGTATTCTTACCCCATCCACGTTAAAGAAACCCACATGACACATGATCTGGAACGATATGAAGCCGAAGCATGAAAATGGGGTCTTAAATGCTGTCGAAAGTGAGGTGTAAGATCTGGAAGACATTGTAGGGGACGGGAATCAATAATAGAAGAAAGAAGACAGGTCCCTCTGGACTCCAACCCTTCACACTCATAACCAGTAGTTAAGTGATGAAGTATGAAATATGTCCTCTGTACCAAGATACCGATGTGGCTGCGGTATCTGACAGTTATGTTAAAAAGGTAATAAAATCTCAACAAGTTGATGATTCACAAACAACGAGCAAACTGTTGGTATTCTTTTATTGTTGAAACATTTTCCTATGCAGTAGCTTCTTCAGTCAAATACAAAGGCAGCATATTTCAGAGCTTCATATCCTTCACACAAGACCATGGGTTTGACTCTTCTCCAGTCTAGAAGGTATTAACCACCTCAATACTTTCTCTCAAGGTTGATGGATTGATTATATCATCTTCATTTCACTACTGTAACACCGTGCTACTGCTACTGGCATATCAGATTGGCGGGAGGGAATCATAGTCTTAAAGGCAATGTGTGATGTTAAAATACAGAGAATCCATAGTTTGGAGATTAGGAGGTGTAGGTTTTCTAAAAGGTATTATCCAGAGGGCTGAAGAGGGGTCGTTGAGGTGGTTCGGGACATTCAGGAGATGGAACAAAATAGAATGACCTGAAGGTCGTATAAAATTTGTAGTGGAAGGAGAAGGTGGGGTAGGGTAGTTTTAGGAAAGGTGGAGGGAGGGGGTAGAGGAGGTGTTGCATTCGAGGGGCTTAGACTTCCAGAAAGCATGTGTAGCATGTTAGATAGGAAGAATGGAGTCAGATAGTTTTTATGTGACTGATATACAGTGGAGTGTGAGCAAATTAGCATGTATAAAGCGATTCAGGGGAAACTGGTTAGGCCAGACTAGAGTCCTGGAAGTGGGAAGTATAGTGCCTGTACTCTGAAGGAGGTGTGTGGATATGTTGTCAGTTTTTAACTATAGTATCAGCACGCGCCTCACCCTGCCCTCGGTTGGGGAAAGACAGTTGTTTGGAGGTGGTTCGGACATGTAGAGAGAATGAGTCGAAACAGAGTGACTTCAAGAGTGTATCAGTCTGTAGTGGAATGAAGGCGGGGTAGGGGTCGCCAAGGAAAGGTTTGAGGGAGGGTGAAAGAGGTTTTTTGTGTGCGAGGTGGCATGGACTTTCAGCAGGTCATGCGTGAGCGTGTTAGATAGGAATGAATGAGAACAAATGGTTTCAATTACTTGATCGTGCTGTGGATTGTGAGCAACGTAACAATTATGAAGGGGTTCAGGGAACCGGCAGGCCGGACTTGGAGTCCAGGAGATGGGAATAACTGCCTGCACTCTGATGGAGGTTGGTTAATTTTGCAGTTTAAAAACTGTAGTGTAAAGCACCCTTCTGGGCAAGACAGTGATGAGTGAATATGGTAGAAAGATTTTCTTTTTCGGGCCACACCCTGCTTGTTGGGAATCGGGTGCCATGTGTGATAATAAAAAAAAATAATATAATATATATATCTAATATATATTATATATATATATATATATATATAATATATAATGCATGTTGTGTGTGTGTGGTGTGTGTGTTGTTGTGTGTGTGTGTGTTTGTGTACGGTGTGTGTATGTATGAGGTGTAGTTATGTGTGTGGGAGTATGTAGTGAGCGTGTGTGTGTGTGTGTGTTGGTGTGTGTGTGAGTGTGTGTGTGTGTTGTGGGTTTGTGTGTGTGAGTGTTGTGTGTGAGTGTGTGTGTGGTGCTGAAATAGGTAAAACTTGCGATTTTGGCTTAAATAGCAATGCCCTTTTTGCCAAATATGGCAATCGAAAAATTTGTGTATGCAATAATTTCGGAAAAATCATT
>NC_069445.1:35481148-35529162 GCF_026875155.1 Cherax quadricarinatus | reverse complement strand
TTTCATAAGAAAATAAGAACAAAAGAACAAAGGAAAACACGCAGAAGGCCCTACGGGCATGCGAGGCGGGTCCAAGCCTCCTCCCGGCTTAAGCCAATGCCCCAACCTAGCAGGTAGGTCAAATTGCAAAGGGAGGAAACGGCAACCGACCGGGTAGCACAAGTTCGGTCAACTCAACCCCCCAATCCACTCAGGGGTTTTTAAATCAACCCTTTTTTAAAAAGCTACACAACGTTCTGGCCTCTTACGGTATTTGGGAGTTTGTTCCCTCACCCACAACTTATTCCCAAACCAGTATTTTCCCTATATCCTTCCTAAATCTAAATTTTTTCAATTTAAAACCATTGCTGCGATTTGTTAGGCTGATATTTTCAGCACACTATTTACCCCCCCTTTATTTATTCCTGTTTTCCCTTTTATAACCCCCAAAACCCCCCCCAAATTCTACGTCTTTTTTAAGGTGCAGTTTCACCCCCCTTAGCTATCCTCATGGGGAAAGGGTTTCTGATACTTGGGAAAAACTTTGTCATCCCCCTTTGTAATTTTCCAGTGAATTTTTATCCATTCTGTAATACGGTGCCAAAATTGTGCGCTTAATCAAATGAGGCCTCCCAAAGGGTGTATAGATTTTGAAGAACAACCTGAGGACCCCTATTTTTTTATGTTTCTTGATTAAACCAAGGTTCTTTAGTTTTTTTGCGAAACTTAGCACTGTTGTTTTGGGTTTTCAGATTATGCTAACCAAAACTCCAAAATCTTTTTCGCACCCGTAATATTAAGACAATTATTTAGTTTATAGTGCAGGGTTATTGCCGTCCAACATTTAAAAACTTTGCTTTTGTCTATATTAAACTGCATCTGCCACTTCTCCGCCCACTGCATCAGTCTATTAAAATCTTCCGGAGTCTCGAAGTCCTGCAAAAAATTCGACGGCTTTTTTGGGGTGTCATCGGCAAACTTGCCGTTTTCGCTCTTTATCCCCTCCATGTCGTTTTGAGTTGTAAACAGCAGGGGGGCCCAACACTGACCCCTGTGGAACCCCGCTGTGACACTTCCCCACTTGTTTTTCCCCCCATTTATGCAAACCCTGTGCCTTTTGTCAACCATCCTCTATCCGGGAAAAAAAATCTCCTCCTTTTTCCATGGGCTTTAATTTTCCTCAATAGTCTCTGATGTGGGCCCCTGTCAAAACCTTATGAACCCATATAACAAACAATATTCTTACCATGATCTACCCCTAAAATTTCCTAGTAAAAAAAGTTAATAAATTGAAAGGCGGGAAAACGCCCTTTTGTAAAACCATGCGAGATTCGTTGATTAATTTATGCTTTTCAAGGGTGGCTACAAAATCCCCCGGCTTTTATTGTTTCCCTTAAATTTTCCCAAGGGAGGTTGGGTTATTGGTCAATTCAAAGCTAAGGACCTGTCCCCTTTTTTGAAAAAGGTATCACTTTGCCTTTTTCCCATTTACTGGCACCACCCCTTTTTGTAGTGATATGTTAAAAGATTACCCAAAGGTGTGAAGCTCCCTTTACATTTTTTTAAAACCCCCTTGCATACAGTTCATCAGGGCCTGGAGTTTTGTTGGTTTTAATTTTATCATTTCCCTAAGGACCAGTCATTTGGACCCAAAAAGGCCCAAAGTTTATTATCGTCCTGTTTTAATTAAATTTTATTACTGGGAAAATCCCCTGGTATCCTCCTGTGTAAAAACGAGAGGAAATTGTTTTAAAAATTCTAACATTTCCTTATACTGTCAGTGAGTGACCCGAGGAACTTTTTAGTGGGCCCATCTTGTCCCTGATCTTCTTCTGTATCCTGAAAGAAACCCTTTTGGGTTAGTCTTCGATCTCTTGCAACTTTAACCTCAAAATCTTTTTTTGCTTTTTAATTCCCCCATTTATTTTTTCTTTAATGAATATTTTGATTTTCCAATTGCCCCTCTCCTCTTTTTTATTTGCCCTTTTTAAAAGCCTTTTTTGACCAATCAGAATTTTAATCTATTGTTCATCCCTTTAGGTCATTTTGTTTTTATTGATTTCCCATTTTGGGCATAATTTTTCTAGCAGCTAAAATATGCCCCGGAAAGCTATATCGGCAACCTCACCACCTACCTGACCCTTAGTGGTATTCCCCTTCAGCCCACCTAAGTAAATTTTTTATCCATGAAAACAGCCAAGCGAAAGTCAGGGACGGAGACTTTTTGCCATTATTAGGGGAATTCCCTGATATATTAAAACTGAGTGATTGTGATCACTCTCCCCAAGCTCATCATTAACCTCAAGATTATTAATTAGTGTTTCCCTACTGGCAAGAACCAAGTCAAGGAGGTTATTTCCCCTAGTTGGCTCTGTCACAAACTGTTTAAAAAACAATCCTGGATCGTATCAAGAAAGTCACTGACTCCAAATTTCCTGTCAAATTGCTCCAGTCAATCTGTCTATAGTTGAAATCTCCCATTAGCACAACATTTTCGTATGTAGATGCCTTAACGAATTTCGTCCCATAGAAGTTTAACTGCACTCCCATCAAGATTTGGGGCCCTGTAAATCACACCCAAAATTAGTTTTTTCTCGGCCCTCGAGAAGCTGTAACCAAACAGATTCCGTGGCTGACGCTTCTAATTTAATATCTTGCTAACACAACAATTTAAATTGTCTCTGACATACATCGATACTCCACCACCTTTCCTGTTGACCCTGTCAGTGTGGAATAATTTATAGCCTTGTATGTGACATTCAGAGGGCATCTCTCTATCTTTCAGATTGAGCCAGGTCTCTGTTATAGCAATAATATCTATGTTTCCTGCACTTGCAATTAATCTTAGCTATCTATCTTATTTCTTACACTCCTGCTATTAGTATAGTAAACCTTAAGGGAGCTAGTCCCTTGCTGCCCTCTGCTGTCCCCCTTTGTTTGCTGACCTGATCTATTGTCTTTATTTATAACTTCATGCTGAATGCCTTTATACATTTACTGTTTCCAACCCAAGTGTTGCAACCTGCTTGTTTCCACACACAACCCATACCTCTATCTTCCATCAGTTTAAAATCATAGGCATTTCACCAATGGCCTTCTCAATCGAGTCGCAAGTGCTACCACCCCACCCGCCCCAGAGAGATGTACCCCATCCCTTGCATACATATCATGTTTGCCATAAAAGTTGTTCCAGTTGTCAATGAATAGGATTGCAAGTTCCTTGCAGTATCTGTCTAGCCAGCAATTTACACCAATTGCCCTAGACAACCATTCATTTCCTACTCCCCTTCTAGGCAAGATGCTACATATGATTGGGATCCCTCCCTTAGACTTAATGAAATCTAATAGCTGACCTGTACTTATCTAGCAGCTCTTCTCTCTCTACCTTCCCAATATCATTTCCACCAGCACTGAGACAGATAATGGGCTTGTTCCCATTACCTGACATGATATTATCCAGCCTGTTGACAATGTCCCCAACACCAGCTCCAGGGAAGCACACTCTATCTCTCATCTTCTTATTCCTATTACAAAAAGAAACGGTCAATATATCTTCCCTGAGAGTCACCAACCACAAGAATGCGCTTACCTCCATTAGCAGGGGCAGTAGTCCCCTTTAACCTTCACTGGCCACTGAAGTACATCATCCTGAAGAAAGAGAAGCGATTTCCTACCTTCGATCTTCACTCTTAACTTTCCTTACTCTGATGCGCCTTCCATTACTGTGAAACCACTCGCCACTTGTAGCAGGTGCTGGACTGCACCTCACTGCTGGTAGCCGTTGCTACCTCCCCAACTACAGCCCCCTCACAGCGAGAGACAGACTGCACCTCACTTGAAGCCTCATTCCCCCCCACAACTCCAGCCACCTCACACTCTCTCCCAGACCCATTGAGGTGGACCTTCAGCCTCCTAATCTCCTCCTGGAGAAGCAAGACCTCCTCCTTCAACTCTCCAACCTCAATTTTTAAAACACTGCAGAAGCAAGCCATGCTTTGTAACCGTCCACACTAATCCCCAAAGCAGCTCAGGGTCTGTGACCTCACGTGACGACTGACCACTGACGACTGTAACGACTGACCACTGACGACTGACGACTGACCACTGACGACTGACGACTGACCACCTCTCCTCGTAGGACATACCTCTTAGCTCTGGGACTAGTCTTGTTGCAAACCTTTGCACTTTCTCTAGTTTCTTTATGTGCTTGGCTAGGTGTGGGTTTCAAACTGGTGCCGCATACTCCAATATGGGCCTAACGTACACGGTGTACAGGGTCCTGAACGATTCCTTATTAAGATTTCGGAATGCTGTTCTGAGGTTAGCTAGGCGCCCATATGCTGCGGCAGTTATTTGGTTGATATGCGCTTCAGGAGATGTGCCTGGTGTTATACTCACCCCAAGATCTTTTTTCTTGAGTGAGGTTTGTAGTCTCTGGCCTCCTAGACTGTACTCCGTCTGCGGTCTTCTTTGCCCTTCCCCAATCTTCATGGCTTTGCACTTGGTGGGGTTGAACTCCAGGAGCCAATTGCTGGACCAGGTCTGCAGCCTGTCCAGATCCCTTTGTGTGTGTGTGTGTGTGCGTGTGGTGTGTGTGTGTGTGTGTGTGTGTGTGTGTGTGTGTGTGTGTGTGTTGTGTGTGTGTGTGTGTTTGTATCATCTACCGGTCCAGCCTCTTAACTTGCTGTTTTACCAGGTTCCTTCCCTCTCAGCCTCTTGGGCCATGTCATACCTGCTCTTAAAACTATGTACGGAACCTGTCTTCACCACTTCTATGTCTAGGTCATTTTACTCTCTGACCCCTGAGACTGACGAGCTACTTCCTGACGTCCTTATATTCATCTGTGTCATTAACCTCCATCTATGCTCCCGTGTACATGTTTCCCGCCTCTCAAACATGTCATCCCTATCTATCCTATCAATTCCTCTTGATTCTTATAAATATTAAAGAATAAAAGAGCACAATACCCTGACTGGAACAATACACAAATAACCCGCACATGAGAGAAAGAATGTAATGACGATATTTCAGTCCGATTTTGACCGAAACATCGTTATTAGCTGGTTTCTCCTTTGTGCTGGTTGTGTATCGTGAATGTTTTCAGTCCTTCTCTAGTTTCTCTGTTCTTTAATGTCAACAGTTTCAGTTCGTTAAGTTTCTCTTCTTGTTTCATACTCCATAACTTTGTACAGTAGCCTTGTTGCACACCACTGTGCTTTGTACAGTAACTTTGTTGTATCCCAAATTGTATTTTGTGAAAATTTCCCGTAAAAAACCCATTATCGGTGTGGGTTTTTTTGCGGTGCTGCACACTCCAAAAAAAACGGGGACAAAATCCCCGGTATAAGAGGCCATAAAATGACTTTTAAGATTAAAGAATGGTCTCCCCTTGTACCGCAGAATATTTTAAAAACCCCTGTAGCGGGGTTAAGTAAAAAAATTTGTTTTCACTTAAATCACTGTGTTAGGGAAAACCCTCAACGAGGTTGCAGTTTCCAAAGCCAATTGTTTTTATGTTTATGGAGTTTTTTTCCCAAATTTGCTTTTATACCCTCCTTGCTTTACCTGGATGCGGTCATGATATTCATCTACAGTTTAATACTTTTTTGTCTGGTCTCCTTTCCTTAAATAGGGGGCCCAATGCCCCCTTTTGCCCCTTACAATTCCCCCTCCCAAATTTTCCGCGTGCTTTTTAAAATTTTTAATAACACCCTTGGCCCCTTGCTTCTGCCTCTCCTCTCCCTCTCTCCCCTCCTCTCTTCTTCCCTCTCTCCCCTCTTTTCCTCTCCTCACTCTCCTCTCTCATCTCCCCCCTCTCTCTCTCTCTTTTTTGGCAGAATCCAAAAAGGGCCCTTTGGGGAAACCTTGTCGGGTTCCCAATGCCTTTGCAATAACCAGTTCAGTTTTACCCCTCCTCCTTCCCCTTTCCCCCTTTTCCTGAAACAGCTCTGCTTCCCGTCCCCCTGTTCTTTCCCTTTGTTCCTCATACTTCTTATTTTTCGTTGTTTTCCCCCGTTTTTCCCTTTTCTCCTTTATTTTTAATTTTTTTTCTAACGGTCCCTTTTTCAGGTTTTTTATTTCCCCCTTTTCCCAAAATTAAGGATCTTTTTTAATCCCTTTTTAAAATTTTTTTTTACCCCATTCCCTTTTATAAAGGTATCTCTGGGGGAAAGGGTGGAAACCCCTGGGAGGGATGGACATCTGGTGGAGGGGGGTTTCCTCTGGTAGGGATGGTACCCTGGTGAGGGATGGGACCTCTGGTGGAGGATGGTACCCTGGGGGGGAAGGTACCTCTTGGGGAGGGATGGTACCTCTGGTGGAGGATGGTACCTCTGGGGGAGGATGGTTTTTCTGGGGGGGGATGGTACCCCCGGTGGGGATGGTTAAACCCCTGGTGGGGGATGGGGAAAACCCCTGGTGGGGGGATGGTTTCCTCTGGGGGGGGATGGGATCTCGGTGGAGGATGGGACCTCTGGGAAGGATGGTAACCTTTTTTGGTGGGAGGAGGTACCTCTGGTTGGTATGGTACCTCTGGTGGAGGAAAGGGACCTCTGGGGAGGGAATTTGGGATCTTTTGGTGGAGGATGGGACCTCCCGGGGGGAAGGGACCTCTTTGGGGGGGATGTACCTTGTTGGGGGATGGTACCCGGTGGGGGGTTGGGGATCCGGTGGGGGGATGGTACCTTTTGGTGAAGGGGGGTATCTCTTTTGGGGGATGGTATCTCTGGGGAGGAAAGGTACCCCCTGGGGAGGGATGGGGATCCCCCTGGGGGAGGGTGGTATCTCTGGTGAGGGTGGTAATTTTGGGTGGAATTTGGGACCCTGGGAGGGGTGATAACTCTGGTGGAGGATGGTAAACCCCCTGGGGGAGGGAGGGGACTCTGGTGGAGGTTTGGGAAAATCTGGTGGGGGGGAAGGTATCTCTGGGGGAGGAAAGGTACCTCTTGTTGGGGGAAGGGGAAACTCTGGTGGGATGTATCCTGGTTTTGGGGGGGGGTACTCTGGTGGAGTATGGTATCTCTTGGGGGAGGATGGGATCTTTTGGTTTTGGGGGATGGTATCTCTGGTGGGGGTGGTACCACTTTGGGGAGGGGATGGGATCTCTTTTATTTGGGGTATGGGATCCTGGTGGAGGATGGTAAACCCTGGGGGGGATGGTATCTCTGGTGGAGGATGGGACCTCTGGTGAGGGATGGTATCTTTTGTTGGAGGGATGGTATTTTCTGGTGGGGGATGGGATCTCTGTTGGAGGGGAAAGGGGAAACTCTGGTGAAAGGGAAAGGGGAAACTCTGTTGGAGGTTTTGGGAAAATTTTGGTTGGGGGATGGGCCCCCCCCCTGGGGGGGGATGGTATTTGGTGGAGGATGGGACCCTTCCCGGTGGAGGATTTGGTTTTTTTCTTTTAGTGGAGGATGGTAACTCTGGTGAGGGATGGTTTTCTCGGTGGGGGAAAGGTATTTTCTGGTGAGGGTTTGGGAAACTCTGGTGGGGGGTGGTTCCCCTGGGGGAGGGTGGAAACCTCTGGTGGAAAGGGTGGGAAATCTGGTGGAGGATGGTATCTCTTGGGGGAGGAATTTGGGAAACTCCGGTGGGGGGAAAGGGAAACCCCTGGTTTGGGGGGAGGTATCCTGGTGAAAGGGTGGGGAAACCCCCTGGGAGGGAAAGGTATCTCTGGGGAGGGGGGAAACTCTGGTGGAGGATGGTATCCCCTGGGAGAAAGAATCTGTGGGGAGGGGTAGATCTGGGGGTGGGGGGATGGTTTTCTCGGTGAGGGTGGGAAACTCTGGTTTAAAAGGAAAAAGGGATCTCTGGTTTTTGGGGGGGTTTTCCCTGGTGAGGGATAGTATCCTGGGGGAGGATTTTACCCCAGGGGGAGGGATGGTATCTCTGGTGGGGGATGGTAAACTCTGGGGAGGTTTGGGATTTCTAGTGGGGATTGGGAACTCTGGAAAGGGATGATATCCTGGTGGGGGATGGTCCCTCTGGGGAGGGGTGGTAAACTCTGGGGGATGGGGTCCCCCCTGGGGGAGGGTGGTAAACCCCTGGTGGGGGAAAGGTATCTCTGGGGGAGAGATATAACTGGGTGAGGGATGGTATCCCCGGGGGATGGGACCTCTGGTGAGGATGGTATCTCTGGGGGGGATGGTATCTCTGGGGAGGTTTGGTATCCGGTGGGGGGTAGTATCCTGGGGGGGGGGGGGGGGGATTATCATTGGTGGAGGAGGGTGCCTCCGGTGGAGGATGGTATCTCGGGGGGGAGGAGGGTTTCTCTGGTGGGGATGGTATCTTAGTGAGGATGGTATCTCTGGGGAGGAGGGTATCTCTGGTGAGGTTAACGGAGGTTATTCCGGGGATCAACGCCCCCCGGCCGGCCCCCATGCCCAGGCCTCCCGAGGGAAATCGGGGCCTGATCAACTGGCTTTTACTGCGGGCCGCACGCAGCCCAACGTACGAGCCACACCCGGCTGACCGGCATGATTTTAGGTACTGTCCAGCTCTCTTTTAAGGCCCAGGGGTTTATTGGCAATTCCCCAAATGCTTATGGGGGGCTGTTGAACATTTTTGGGCCCCGACACTTATGGGTTTTCCTTAGTGTACCAATGGCCCCCTACTTTTTTTTGGGGGGGCATTTTGCATCGCCTCCCAGCTTTTTCTTTCGTGGGATTGTTTTCGTGTGCTTTTGGGGGACCATTCCTTCCAAATTTTCCAAGTGTAGTTTTATGATATATCTCTCCCCCTGCTTTTCCACGATACAAGTAAAGGCTTCCAACGTTTCCATTTAAGGTGCTTTGACAAACTTATACACTTTCTAGATCTCGATTTCACCTGCTTTGATGAATGTTAAGTACACAGTATTCCAGCCGAAGAACAAGTGATTTAAAAAGGGATCATCAGGGGTTTGGGGCACCCTCTCGTTTTGAAAGTTCTCATTATCCACCCTATCATTTTCTTTGCACGTGCGTCGTGGGCACTGTTGTGATGCTTGAAAGTGAGATCCTCAGACATTACTACCCCCCAGGTCCCTTACATTATTTTTCCCGCTCTATTGTATGGCCGGATCAGTGTATACTCTTTTCTATTTATTATCTCCTCCATTTTCCATAACAGAGTATTGGAATTTGTCCCATTGAACATCATTTTTGTTTACCGTTGCCCACTGGAAAATTTTGTTTAACTTTTTGGGGGTTCCCCGCCCTCAGCAAATGAACCTCACGATCCAGTATAATCCCCAAAGGATATAGGGTGCTGTGGGTAATCCTTGTTTTTGTTGATATAGGATAAGGAATAAGAGGGGCAGTACTGTGCCTTGGGGAACAAGCTTTTCCTAGGGCCCCCCCGATTTAACTCTTTTTGCCCAAAATTTCTTTGTGTTCGATTTGTAGGAAGTTAAAGATCCACCCCCACTTTCCCATTTATTCCTTTAGCACGTTTTTTAGGGCTATTACCCATGATCGCATTTGTCAAATGCTTTTTGCAAAGTCTGTGTATATTAATCGCTTCTGTTTTTTCTTCCGGCACCCAAAGGGCCATGTCTATGATCCAGTAGTTGTGAGAGGCGGGAGCGACCTGCCCTAAACCCCCATTTTCCCTGGATTGTGCAGTTTTGGGCCGGTGATTTGCAACCCTCTTTTAGCACTCTTTCAAAGTTTTTTTTATTTTGGGACTCAGAGTTTTGGGGTCTATAGTTCTTAGCAAAAATGTTTGCTGCCACCTTTAGGAGGGGGGTATATCCGTTGTTTTAATGACTGGGGGAATTTTCCAAGCTCCCCTCCTAGTGACTTAGGGCACGCGAAGGGGTTTTCTTGCATTCTTAATGAAAACAGATTTTCCACGAGTCGGGGCCCGGGCTGAGTCAAGGCAGTTGTCAATGGCTTTTTCGAAATCTATCGGATTTAGGGAAGTCGGAAATCGGGGATACATTTAGGAGTTTTGAGGCTCATTCATGAAGAAACATTTGGCAATTAAACACAAATGCAGTAAAATGTGATCCTTTATTGACTACTTTTTCGCCCACACAGTGGGTTTTTTTCAAGTCACAAACAGAACTACCTGGGGGGGAAAGGGAAACGCGAGTATTTGGGGTTATATTGCCATTGTGTGGTATTTTATACCATTTTTTTCCAAAAAAATCATTTGGGTCGTCGATCCCAGACGATTAGTGTTTTCACTAAACCAGAGTCGTCTGGGATTTCAATATTTCACTCATTTCCTTGTTTTCATCTGTTAAGTCCCATCCTGTCTGAGAAAGGGGCCCGATACTAATTGGTATTGCCTTGTTTTTGGATAGAAAAGAAATATTTTAAATTTCTTTCAATTTCACTAAAGTTTTAAGCCCTCCCCCTTCCGGGTCCTGTAAGAGTCATTTGTTTAAGTTCGATATTTTTTCCATTTCCCCTGGTCAGCGCCTCCTTTCGTTATAAAATATTCTACACTCCTAGGAGGCATGACTCTTGCGTTTTCTGTGGGGGAGGCCTTTTTCTCTCCATTTTTATCCTGCTCTTCTTCTTTCTTGGGGAATATGCCTAAACAGCTTCGGCACCAGGAATTTTGATCCTTTCAAGGCACGGGTTTTGGATCCAGCATTTAAGACATCTTCCCAACAGTTTCTTTTAGGACAGGTTTACTGGTGACATTGTGTTCTTTTGTTGAAATTTTTTTTTGTGAAGCACCTTCACAGGTACATGCATTCGTGTTCAACCCCTTGCTGTACGTCTGGACTTCGATTAATTGTGATCGGAATTAGTTGTTTTTGTATTCTTTTTGTCTCTTTTAGGTCCTCTTTTTGTGAAGATAAGGGCAAATGGTTTTTTTCTTGTTGTTCCACTACTGCTGGCTTAAGGTGTGTTTTTTCACAGAGACTTAGTAGCTCATGTGTGTGGACCTTTTTATCTGTGGTAGGATGGTATGGGATGGTATCTCTGGCAAGGGGGTACCTTGGTGAGGGATGGCATCTTGGTGAGGGATGGTATCCTGGTGGAAGATGGTATCTTGGTGAGGGATGGTATCTCTGGTGAGGGGTGGTACTCTGGTAGGGATGGTATCTCTGGTGGAGGGTGGAAAATCGGTGGGGGTGGTATCTCTGGTGGAGGGTGGGAAACTTTGGGGGGGGATTTATCTCTGGTTGGGGAAAAGGGATCTTGGGGGGGGATGGTATCTGGTGGGGGGTGAAATCTTTGGTGGGGGGTGAACCTTGGTGGAGGTGGTATCTCTGGTGGAGGATGGTATCTTCGGTGGGGTGGTATCTCTGGGGGGGTTGGTATCTCTGGTTGGGGGTGGGATCTCTGGTGGGGGGTGGGACTCTGGGAGGGGATGTATCTTGGGGGGGATGGTACTCTGGGGAAGATGGTATTCAGTGAAGGGTGGGATCTCTTTTTAGGATGGAACTTGGTAGGGGATGGGGTCATGGGATGGGTTGTATCCCTTTGGGGATGGATGGTATCCAGGTGGAGGATTTGGTTTTCTGATGGAGGAGGGGATATCTGTGGGGGATGGTATCTTGGTGGGGGGTTGGGGTCTTTTGGGGGGATGTTGTCTCTGGCGGGGGAGGGTCTTGGGGGGGGATGGTGTCTCTGGTGGGGGGGTGGGCTTTTGGGGGGGGAGGTGTTTTGGGTGGGGGGATGGGTCCCCCCCGGTGGGGGATGGGTCTTGGGTGGGGTATGGTGTTTTGGTGGGGATGGTGTCTTGGGTGGGGGATGGGTCTCTGGGGGGGGAATGGTGTCTGGTGGGGGGTGGTGTCTCTGGTGGGGGTGGTGGGCTTGGGGGGGGGGTGTCTTGGGGGGGGGGATTATTTCTGGTGGGGGTGGTATCTCTTGATGGATGGTATTTCTGGTGGGGATGGTATCCTTTGGGGATGGATGGGACTTGGGGGGGGAGGTGTCTTGGGGGGGGATGGTGTCCTGGTGGGGGATGGTGTCTTTGGGTTTGGGGGTGGTGTCTCTGGTGATGGATGGTGTCTCTGGTGGGGGATGGTGCTCTTTGGGGGATGGGTCTCTGGTGGGGGATGGGGTCCCCTTTGGGGGGGGGAGGTGTCTTGGTGGGGGATGGGGTCTCTGTGGGGGAGGGTATCTTTGGGGGGGGGTGGGGTTTTCGGGGGGGGATGGTGTCTTGGTGGGGGATGGTGTCTCTGGGGGAAGGTGTCTTGGGTGGGGATGGGGGTCTTTGGGGGGGGGATGGTGTCTTGGTGTGGGGTGGTGTGTTGGGGGGGGTGGTGTCTTGGGGGGGGGTGGTTCCTGGTGGGGGATGGTGTCTTGGTGGGGGGGTGGTGTCTCTGGTGGGGGATGGTTCTCTGGGGGGGGGTGGTGTCTCCGGGGGGGGGGGTCTTGGTGGGGGTGGGGTCTTGGGGGGGGGGATGGTGTGCGGGGGGAATGGTGTCTTTGGGGGGGGGATTTGTCTCTTGTGGGGGGTGGTATCTTGGTGGGGGGGTGGTGTCTCTCGTGGGGGAGGGGTCCTGGGGGGGGATGGTTCTCGGTGGGGGATGGAGTCTCTATTGGGAAATGGTGTCTCTTTGTGGGGGGTGGTGTCCTGGGGAGGTTTGGTGTCTTGGTGCCGGGGTATCCCCTTGGGGGGGGTGTGTCTCTGGTGGTGGATGGTTCTTGGGGGGGATGGGTCTCTGTTGGGGGAAATTTGGGGTTCTTTGTGGGGGATGGTGTCCCCCTGGGGAGGGATGGTGTCTCTGGTGGCGGATGGGTTTCTGGGGGGGGGATGGGGTCTTGGTGGGGAGGTGTCTTGGGGGGGGGATGGTGTCTTGGGGGGGGATGGTATCTCTTGTGGGGGGGGTATCTTGGTGGGGGATGGTTTTTTCCTTTTGGGGGAGGTGTGTCTGGTGGGGGATGGGATCTTGGTGGGGGATGGTGTCCCCTGTTGGGGGATGGTGTCCCCTTTGTGGGGGGTGGTTCTCTGGGGGCGGGTGGTTCTCTGGTGGGGGATGGTGTCTGGGGGTGGGGTGGTGTCTTGGGTGGGGGATGGTGTCTCTGGTGGGGGATGGACTCGTGGGGGTGGTAAACTCTGGGGGGGGATGGGTCCCCCTTTGGGGGGGATGGTGTCTCTGGTGGGGGGTGGTGTCCTGGTGGGGGATTTGTCTTGGTGGGGGATGGTATCTCTGGTGGGGGGTGGTGTCTCTGGGGGGGGGATGGGTCTTTGGGGGGGCGAGGTGAAATTTGGGCCCGGGTGGGGTTCGGGAAGGGGCCACGCCCTTTGAAGAGAAAGGGTGGGTCCTGGGGAAAAGTGGTTTGGGAAAGGAGAAGGCGTAGATGGGGAAAGGGGAAAGGGGAAAAGGGGGGGAAGAGGTGGTTTTTATAGACCACTCTGAGGGGGGAAAGGGATTAAAAAGTTAAAAAGGTTAGGGGAAGGGGGGATTGGGGAAGGATGGGTGAGGGGGGGGGTGCAGGAAATGGACAAAGGTGACCCCCAGAGGGGAGGTGGAGGGGAATGTACCCATTTAAGGAGAAGGGGAAGCCCGCCACACCCGGAAGGAGACACACCTCCTCCCTTCTTCTCTCTCTCTCTCTCCCTCTCTCTCTTCTCTCTCTCTCCCTCTCTCCTCTCCTTAATACTACAATATGTTCAAAAAATAACAATTTTAAAATTGCTTGAAAATTATTGCGCGCAAAGTATGTAAAACCAAAATTAACTAAATAACCAAATTTAACATGACTACTCTCACTTACCCAAACCCAAATTACCTAAAGCCCCTTCCTAATTTAATTTTTAAACCAAAAGTAAAATATATTTTAAACCCCAACCCAACCTAGCCTAACTTACCCCACCCAACCAACCAACCAAACCTAGCCCAATTTAAAACCCAAACCCAACCCCGTTTAAAATAAACTAACCCAGCCTAGCCTAATTTAACTAACCTAACTTAATTTAACATAACCCAACAATCCAAAGCTAGCCTAATTTAAAAGTAAAACCCAATTTAAATTAACCTAAACAAACTTGACCTAAATTAACCCCAAAAAAACTTACCTAACCAAACTTTAAACCCAACAAGCTAACCTAACATAGCATAACCCAACTGAAACTAACTTAACCTAAGTAACCTTTCCAACCTAAAAAAAACCTAAACTATTCTAATAATTTTAAACCCTACAACCTAACCCACTCAACAAAATCAGGGATAAATTTGAAATACCGTAACATAACAACGTAACAACATAACCAACAATACCTAACCAATCTAACCAACCTAACCCTACCCCCAACCCAAAAAAACCTAAATTAACCTAACAATACCAACAATCTAACCTAACCTAAAACCTACCCTAACCTAAAAAACTTAACCTAACCCAAAAATACCTAACTGGTATAAACCTTGGTATAAATACCGACAATTGGTTTTGAAAGACACTAAGCAAACACTAAACAATTTATTTAAAAAAAATTTCGGCTGGGGCCTTGATCATTCTAACAACAGAGGTAGAAAGACATTATATATATGGCGGAGAGTGAGATGGACCCACTGACCTGAGGAATCCAAAAAACATAAAAAGGAGGAACCTTTTAAAGGCCTACGGCCCTGCGAGGCAGGTCCTTATCAAAACAACCTCTGCCATGATGAGGGCCCGAAAACGTGAAATATGTGACCCTGTGTTGTTGGGTTGGTGCTCTTAAATATCTGTATGCCAATTTTTTTGAAATTTGTAGTTTTTTTTTAGTGTTCGTTTTTTAGTGTCGGTGACGGTGATTGTGAGGCTCTAGGCCCGTGGCGTCTAGGGCTGGTTCGGTGAGAACGAGTTTGCCTTCCCTTCATCAAATGCCCCGTGGGGTCTCTGGGAGGACACAGGCGACCTTACATCGTCTCTGTTAGAGGCTTTCGATGCTCATTCAGGCGGACTGCAGATCCTGCTGTTTCCCCCGCCTACATATTTTTTTGGGACAGAACCCCCAGGGGTATGTAAGCCTCTGAAAGTTAGGGTGTGGGGGGGCGTTTTTAGTGAGGTCTTTTTATAGAGGATGTTTTATGGTGGAAACGTTGATGTTACCACAGCAAGTGCCCGGGGGTAAATTTGTGGGAACATCGCCACATGGGAGTACATGAACGTTTAGGGGGGTTTTTCCATGGGGGGTTTTTTTGAGGATGCGTGCCCTTTAGTCTGCAACTCGGGTAAGAAAAGACGGGAACTGGACGTGTAAGGCTTTTGTTATGTAAGGCATTTTCTTTTAAAAACAAGGCTGGGATTCGAAAGCTCCAAAAAGAAAACCAAGAGGACCCTCTCTTAGTGCGGGATCTTGGGTGAAAAAAAAGTGATAAATCGCCTTGTTGGTATTTTTTTTATAACTTTGAAGAAAGTTTGTCACTGTCGGGAGATCTGCACAGTAGAACGTGAGGAAAGGAAGTTTCCATCATTTTGGTTCAAGTGAACTTTATTGATGGGTTTAACTGCATTTGGGCAATGCATTGAACCACAATAAAATTTACACTTTAACTCAAAATGATGGCAAACTTCCTTTCCTCGACGTTCTACTGTGAGATCTCCCGACAGTGCAAACTTTTCCCTTCAAAGTGATAGAAAAACCCACCCAAGGACGATTTATACACTTTTATTCACACCAAGATACCCGACTAAGAGAGGAGTCCTCATTGGGTTCTTCTTGAGAGCTCTTTGCATCCCCACCCCGTTTTCTAGAAAAGAATTCACTTCATAAACAACCTTTTTCATCTTCGTTCCCCTTTTCTTCATCCGAGATTGCGACCCCGGCACAAAACTATCCTCAACAAAAGCCCCTGGAAAAGCCCCCAAAAAGTTCATAGTACTCCCAGTGGCGTGTTTCCACGAATACTCGCCGGGGACTTGCTGTGAGTAACATAAAAGTTTCCACCCTAAACACATCCTCTATCAAAGACCTCACTACTAAACGCAGCCCCACACCTCTAACTTCTACAGCAGGCGTCTACACTATCCCCTGTGGGTTCTGTCCCAAGAAATATGTAGGCGAGACAGGCAGAGATCTTGCAGTCCGCCTGAATGAGCATCGAAATGCCTCTAACAGAGACGATGTAAGGTACGCCTGTGTCCTCCACAGAGACTCCACGGGGCATTTGATGAACTGGAACGAGGCACAACTCGTTCTCACCGAACCAGACCTCAGACGCCGACGGTGCCTAGAAGCCTCACTAATCACCGTCACCGACACTATAGAACGCAACACTGGAAACTACAAAATTTCAAAAACATTGGCATACATGATACTTAAGCAGCACCAACCCAACAACACAGGAGTCACATGATTTCATCGTCTACTGGTCCTCATCATAGGCAGAGGTTGTTTTGATAAGGACCTGCCTCGCATGGGCCAGTAGGCCTTCTACAGTGTTCCTCCATTCTTATGTTCTTATGACATTCCTCAGGTCACGTGCGTCACATCTCACTCTCCGCCTATATTATAATGTCTTTCTACCTCTGTATGTTAGAAGTGATCAAGGTCCCAGGACCGAAACGTTTTCTAATAAATATGTTATAGTGTTTGCTTACGTGTCTTTCTAAACCAATACCTAACCTAATCTAACCTAACTTAGCCCAACAATACCTAACCTAATCTAACCTAACAATACCTAACCTAACCTAACAATACCTAACCTAATCTAACCTAACGTAACCCTAACCTAACCTATCATTACCTAACCTAACACTAACCTAATCTAACATAATCTAACTTAAATTATCCTAACATAATCTAACTTAACCTAACCTAACATAATCTAACTTAACCTTACCTAACATAATGTAGGCCTAGTAAAGAGTGGGAGGGTGAGAGGGAGGGGTAGTCCTATTAGAGATTGGGAGGGTGAAAGGGAGGGGAGTGGGAGGATAAGTGGGAGGGGTAGTCCTAGTAGAGAGGGAGAGGGTGAAAGGGAGGGGTAGTCCTAGTAGAGAGTGGGAGGGTGAGAGGGAGGGTTAGTCCTAGTAGAGAGGGAGAGGGTGAAAAGGAGGGGTAGTCCTAGTAGAGAGTTTTAGGGTGAAAGGGAGGGGTAGTCCTAGTAGAGAGTGGGAGGGTGAAAGGGAGGGGTAGTCTTAGTAGAGAGGGAGAGGGTGAAAGAGAGGGGTAGTCCTAGTAGAGAGTGGGAGGGTGAGAGGGAGGGGTAGTCCTAGTAGAGAGTGGGAGGGTGAGTGGGAGGGTGGAAAGGAAGGGGTAGTCCTAGTAGAGAGGGAAGGGTGAAAGAGAGGGGTAGAAATAGAAAGAGTGGGAGGGTGAAAGGGAGGGGTAGTCCTAGTAGAGAATGGGAGGGTGAGGGGAGGGGTAATTCCTAGTAGAGAGGAGAGGTAAAAGAGAGGTGTAGTCCTAGTAGAGAGGGGAGAGGGTAAAAGAGAGTTTTATCTAGTAAGGAGGGGGGATGGGGTGAAAGAGAGGGGTAGTCCTAGCAGAGAGTGGGAGGGTGAAAGAGAGGGGTAGTCCTAGTAGAGAGTGGGAGGGTTGAGAGGGAGGGGAGTCCTAGCAAGAGAGTGGGAGGGTGAGGGAGGGGTAGTCCTAGTTAGAGAGTGGGAGGGTGAGGTGCGAAGGGTAGTCCAGTAGAGAGTGGGGACGGTTAGTGGGAGGGGTAGTCCTAGTAGAGAGTGGGAGGGTTAGTGGGAGGGGAGTCCTAGAAAGAGAGTGGGGGGTGAGTGGGGGGGGTTTAGTCCTAGTAAGAGTGGGAGGGTGAGTGGGAGGGTAGTCCTAGAAGAGATGGGGAGGGTGAGGGAAGGGTGAGTGGGAGGGGTACTCCTAGTAGAGAGTGGGAGGGGGGAATGGGAGGGGTAGTCCTAGTAGAGAGTGGGAGGGTGAGTGGGAGGGTAAAAGTGGGAGGGTGAGTGGAAGGGTGAGTGGGAGGGGTAGTCCTATAGAGTGGGGAGGGTGAGTGGGAGGGTGAAAGGAAGGGGTAGTCGTAGTAGAAAGGGAGAGGGTGAAAGAGGGGGGTTTAGTTCCTAGTAGAGAGTAGGAGGGTGAAAGGGAGGGGTAGTCCTAGTAGAGAGTAGGAGGGTGAAAGGGAGGGGTAGTCCTAGTAGAGAATGGGAGGGTGAGAGGGAGGGGTAATCCTAGTAGAGAGGGGGAGGGTGAGTGGGGGGGGGTAGTCCTAGTAGAGAGTGTGAGCGTTAGTGGAGGGGTAGTCTAGTAGAGAGTGGGAGGGTTAGGGGGAGGGTTAGTGGGAGGGGAGTCCTAGAAAGAGAGTGGGAGGGTGAGTGGGAGGGGTAGCCCTAGTAGAGAAGTGGGAGGGTGAGTGGGAGGGGGGAAGTGGGGGGGTTAGTCCTAGAAGAGAGTGGGAGGGTGAGTGGGAGGGTGAGTGGAAGGGTGAGGGGAGGGGTAGTCCTAGTAGAGAGTGGGAGGGTGAATGGGGGGTGAGTGGGAGGGTTAGTGGGGAGGGTGAGTGGTGGGGGTGAGTGGAAGAAGTGAGTGGGAGGGGTAGCCCTAGTAGAGAGTGGAGGGTGAATGGGAGGGGTAGTCCTAGTAGAGAGTGGGAGGGTGAGTGGGGAGGGTGAGTGGGGGGGGTTAGTGGGAGGGTGAGTGGGAGGGTGAGTGGAAGAGTGGTGGGGGGGGTTTAGTCCCTAGTAGAGAGTGGGGAGGGTGAGTGGGAGGGTGAGTGGGAGGGTGAGTGGAAGGGTGAGTGGGAGGGGTAGTCATAGTAGAGAGTGGGAGGGTGAGTGGGGGGTGAGTGGGAGGGTGAGTGGAAATGTGAGTGGGAGGGGTAGTCCTAGTAGAGAGTGGGAGGGTGAGTGGGAGGGTTTGAGTGGGAGAGTGAGTGGAAGGTGAGTGGGAGGGGTAGTCCTAGTAGAGATTTGGGAGGGTGAGTGGGGGTGAGGGAAGGGTGAGTGGGGGGGGTTTAGTCCTAGTGAGAGGGGGAGGTGAGTGGGAGGGTGAGTGGGAGAGGAGTGGGAGTGGTGAAAGGAGGGGTAGTCCTAGTAGAGAGGGAGAGGGGTGAAAGAGAGAGGTAGCCCCTATTAGAGAGTGGGAGGGTGAAAAGGAAGGGGTAGTCCTAGTAGAGAATGGGAAGGTGAGAGGGTGGGGTAACCCTAGTAGAGTGTGGGAGGGGGGAGTGGGAGGATGAAAGGAAGGGATAGTCCTAGTAGAGAGGGAGAGGGTAAAAGAGAGGTGTAGTCTGAAAGAGAGGGAGAGGGTAAAAGAGAGGTGTAGTCCTAGTAGAGAGGGAGGGGGGTGAAAGAGATGGGTAGTCCTAGTAGAGAGTGGGGAGGGTGGAAAGAGAGAGGGTAGTCCAAAGTAGAGAGTGGGAGGGTGAGAGGGAGGGGTAGTCCTAGCAGAGAGGGGGGAGGGTGAGTGGGAGGGGTATTTCCTATTAGAGAGTGGGAGGGTGAGTGGGAAGGGTAGTCCTAGTAGGGGAGTGGGAGCGTTAGTGGAGGGGTAGTCCTAGTAGAGAGGGGGAGGGTTAGTGGGAGGGTTAGTGGGAGGGGAGTCCTAGTAGAGAGTGGGGGGGTGAGTGGGTGGGGTAGTCCTAGTAGAGAGTGGGAGGGTGAGTGGGAGGGTGAGTGGGAGGGTGAGTGGGAGGGGTAGTCCTAGAAGAGAGTGGGAGGGTGGGGGAGGTGAGTGGAAGGGTGAGTGGGAGGGTTAGTCCTAGTAGAGAGTGGGAGGGTGAATGGGAGGGTGAGTGGGAGGGTTAGTGGAGGGTGATGGGGAGGGTGAGTGGAAGAGTGAGTGGGATGGGTAGTCCTAGTAGAGAGTGGGAGGGTGAATGGGAGGGGTAGTCCTAGTAAGAGTGGGAGGGTGAGGGGGGAGGGTGAGTGGGAGGGTTAGTGGGAGGTGAGGGGAAAAGAGTGAGTGGGGGGGTAGTCCTATTAGAGAGTGGGAGGGTGAGTGGGAGGGTGAGTGGGAGGGTGAGTGGAAGGGGTGGAGGGGTAGTCCAAAGTAGAGAGTGGGAGGGTGAGTGTGAGGGTGAGTGGGAGGGTGAGTGGAAAGGTGAGGGGGGAGGAGTAGTCCTAGTAAAAGAGTGGGAGGGTGAGTGGGAGGGTGAGTGGGAGGGTGAAAGGAAGGGGTTTAGTCCTAGTACAGAGGGAGAGGGTGAAAGAGAGGAGTAGCCCCAGTAGAGAGTGGGGGGGTGAAAGGAAGGGGTAGTCCCTAGTAGAGAATGGGAAGGTGAGAGGGAGGGGTGGGTCCTAAAGAGAGTGGGAGGGTGAGTGGGAGGGTGAGGGGAAAGGGGAGTGGGAGGGGTAGTCCTGTAGAGAGTGGGAGGGTGAAGGGGGAGGGTGAGTGGGAGGGTTAGTGGGAGGGTGAGTGGGAGGGAGTGGAAGAGTGAGTGGGAGGGTAGTCCTAGTAGAGAGTGGGAGGGTGAATGGAGGGGTTAGTCCTTAGTAGAGAGTTGGAGTTGAGTGGGAGGGTGCGTGGAGGGTGATGGGAGGTGAGTGGGAGGGTTAAATTTGGAGGGGGTGAGTGGAAGGTGGTGGGAGGTAGTCCTTAAGAGTGGGGGGTGAGTGGGGGGTGAGTGGAAGGTGAGTGGGAGGGTTTTTATTTCCTAGTAGAGAGTGGGAGGGTGAGTGGGAGGGTGATTTGGGAGGTGAGTGGAAGGGTAGTGGGAGGGTTTAGTCCTTGTAGAGAGTTGGAGGGTGATGGGAGGGTGAGTGGGAGGGTGAAAGGAAGGGGTAGTCTGTACAGAGGGAGAGGGTGAAAGAGAGGGGTTAGTCCTAGTAGAGAGTGGGAGGGTGTGAAGGAAGGGTAGTCCTAGTAGAGTGGAAGGTGAGAGGGGGTTTAAATCCTAGTAGGAGTGGGAGGTGAGTGGAGGATGAAAGGAAGGAAGTCCTATTTAGAGAGGGAGGGGGTTTAAAAGAGAGTGTATCCTAGTAGAGAGGGAGAGGTGAAAGAGATGGTTAGTCCTAGTAGAGAGTGGGGGGTGAAAAATGGGTAGTCCCTGTAGAGATTTGGGGGGTGAAAGAGAGGGGTAGTCCTAGCAGAGATGGAGAGGGGGAAAGAGAGGGGTAGTCCTATAAAATGGGGAGGGGAAAGAGTTTGGAGTCCTAGTAGAGAGTGGGGGGTGAAAGAGAGGGTTAGTCCTAGCAGAGAGGTGGGAGGGTGAAAGAGAGGGGTTGTCCTAGCAGGGGAGTGGGAGGGTGAAAAAAAGGGGTAGTCTAGTAGAGGTGGGAGGGTGAAAGAGAGGGGTAGTCCTAGCAGAGAGTGGAAGGGTGAAAGAGAGGGGTAGTCCTAGTAGAGAGTGGGAGGGTGAGAGGGAGGGGTAGCCCTAGCAGAGAGTGGGAGGGTGAGTTGGAGGGGTAGTCCTAGTAGAGAGTGGGAGGGTGAGGGGGAAAAGGGTAGTCCTAGTAGAGGTGGGAGCGTTAGTGGGAGGGGTAGTCCTAGTAGAGAGTGGGAGGGTGAGTGGGAGGGTGGAGTGGGGGGGTTTGAGTGGGAGGGTGAGTGGGGGGTAGCCCTAGAAGAGAGTGGAGGGTGAGTGGGAGGGGTAGTCCTAGTAGAGAGTGGGAGGGTGAATGGGAGGGGTTAGTCCTAGTAGAGAGTGGGAGGGTAGTGGGAGGGTGAGTGGGAGGGTGAGTGGGAGGGGTAGTCCTAGTAGAGAGTGGGAGGGTGAGTGGGAGGGTGAGTGGGAGGGTGAGGGGAAAAGAGTGAGTGGGAGGGGTAGTCCTAGTAGAGAGTGGGAGGGTGAGTGGGATTGTGAGTGGGAGGGTGAGGGGAAGGGGAGTGGGAGGGGTTAGTCCTAGTAGAGAGTGGGAGGGTGAGTGGAGGGTGTAGTGGAAGGGTGAGTGGGAGGGGTAGTCCTAGTAGAGAGTGGGAGGGTGAATGGGAGGGGTTTAGTCCTATAGGAGTGGGAGGGTGAGTGGGAGGGTGAGTGGGAGGGTGAGTTGAAGGTTGAGTGGGAGGGTGAGTGGGAGGGGTAGTCCTAGTAGAGAGGGGGAGGGTGAGTGGGAGGGTGATGGAGGGTGAGTGGGAGGGTGTAGTGGAAGAGTGAGTGGGAAAGGGGTAGTCCTAGTAGAGAGTGGGAGGGTGAGTGGGAGGGTGAGTGGAAGGGTGAGTGGGAGGGTGAGTGGGAGGGTGAGTGGGAGGGTGAGTGGGAGGGTGAGTGGGAGGGTGAGTGGAATTTTGAGGGGGTGGGGTAGTCCTAGTAGAGAGGGGGAGGGTGAGTGGGAGGGTGAGTGGGAGGGTGGAGTGGGAGGGTGAGTGGGAGGGTGAGTGGGAGGGTGAGTGGAAGAGTGAGTGGGAGGGGTAGTCCTAGTAGAGAGGGGGAGGGTGGAGGGGAGAGTGAGTGGGAGGGTGAGTGGAAGGGTGAGTGGGAGGGTGAGTGGGGGGGTGAGTGGGAGGGTGAGTGGAAGGGTGAGTGGGAGGGGTAGTCCTAGTAGAGAGTGGGAGGGTGAGTGGGAGAGTGAGTGGGAGGGTGAGTGGGAGGGTGAGTGGGAGGGTGAGTGGGAGGGTGAGTGGGAGGGTGAGTGGGAGGGGTAGTCTAGTAGAGAGTGGGAGGGTGAGTGGGAGGGTGAGTGGGAGGGTGAGTGGAAGGGTGAGTGGGAGGGATAGTCCTAGTAGAGAGTGGGAGGGTGAGTGGGAGGGTGAGAGAATGGTTCCTGGAAGGCAAAAGCTCGGTAATAAGGTTGCTGGTTGAAGAAGGTTGTGTCTGGATCATTAACTCGGGTAGTTAGTATCCCAAGATAACCCAGTGAACTCAGGATGCTATTTTGGATTCTCAGGTTTACTTTTTACCAATAGGTATATTTTATTACATAATATGGTACAAAAGATTTAAGAAATACATTGTTGACATAAAGATTTCATATACAGTACATGAGGTGTGAGAGATACATATCTAGTACATATTATTGCGTGTTTGTCACAGATTATAATGCGAAAATCTCATCCAGCTCCTTAGAGCTGGGGCGCGTACCCAAAATACAGCAGGGATTACCCCTCTGAACATTAGTGCTGAGTAACTGGAACATAAAACTAGCTGCCTAGCTCCTTAAGGAACTTAGATGCACTCTTTTCCCATGAGCCAAGGGTTTCCGAACCTATGGGAACAAACATATAATGATGGGCAAGTTCTACGTATTTTATAGACTTCTGGGACTCCCAGAAGCAGGCGGCTGCCCCTCCTTCCTCCCTGGTGTATTGGAGATATATATCAGCCAAGGTAGATGCACATGTGTAGTCCCACACCACTTGCTTACCGTCTGTCCAGGCTTCAAGAGTGATATCATCTGGACGCTTTTGGCTGCCATCAAATCTGTATAGTTGAGGTGGCTCCCTTACTGCTGGGCATCCGGCTGTTGTGATGCTCCTCTTGGTAATGACATTAACCTCCTCATGTCTTGTAATATTTCCCTCGGATTTACGGCACACAAGACCATGGAACCCGAATCGGTCTGCTGCTTCACTGCCACAAATACACCTGTGTTCGGCGAGAATAGGGGCGGCAAGTCGTAGGGCAACACCAGTGCGGATGGTCTGTGGGTCGAGGCGTGTGTCAAGGCTGGAGTTGGCAATAGCCAACAGAAAGTCCCTTGCATGAGGAGCTCTCACTGCCAGGAGGCGGGCTCTATCCTTCCCCGACACACTCTGAAGCATTGTTGAGGCTATGTTCTCCACAACTGGGCCATCCCAGTGCGACTGTTTGTAGTTTTTGGGGGGAGCAGGTCTGGTTTCAGAGCCTGTTAAATTATCCCAGATCATGGCTCCGTCAATGAACTTTTTGTCCTGGACTCCAATCTTGTCCCTAAGATATTCAGGGAGAATCGCTGCTACAAGCCCTCTGGATGCAACGCATGAGGACAGAAAAGCAGGTAGCGCAATCTGTGATGACTTGCGGACACCAATGCCTCCTAGCCTGACTGGAAGTGTAAATTGGTTCCACTGCCCATTTTCTAGAGTAAGGTTGAGTACTTTTGTAAAAATCTGCCTCAGGATACTGTCATATTCGTGCAGTATAAGGTTATCATATGAAAGTGGATATCTTAGGACATATGTCAGCCCGAGCAGACTCAAGTACTTTGTGAGAAGGTACAAGACATCGTGGGTGTCAAGACTGCCTGTTCGTTGTTCCATTTCCTCAACTCCAGTTTCTTCCCGAGAATTGTGTCAATGGCATTGCTTCCAAAGACTCTATTTGTGGGGGCAATGACTGATGCTCTGGTAGGTTTGATCTGGTAGGTTTGACTGAGATGATTTCTCATTTGGATATATTCAGGATGAGACTCATTTCCTGTCCCCGTGTCATCACCTGTGTAAGATCACCTAGAAGAGACTCCTTTGTACCTGCTAGTGTGCCATCATCCAGGAGCAGGATATTTAGCTCACTGGTCAGTACTACTGATATGTTTTGATGCTCTTCCCCGGGATGCAACCCACACGGGGCCCCCCTAACACCCAAGCGCCTACTTATTCCTAAGTGATCGGGAGCAGGGAAGGATACCCAACGTTTCACTCTTGTCGAGGATCGAACTTTGTTCCTTCAGGGTGTGAGCTTAAACGACTGCCACCTGAGCCACGAGACCACTAGTGAGTGGACGACTGGGTCAGTATCCCGGTGTTCTTTTATTTGTTTCCATATAAAGGTGGAACATCCAGTTACATGCATTGTTTTAGACCAAATATTCTGCAAGTCACCTGTTGCCGCCTGTTGTCACCTGTTACCACCTGTTGCCACCTGTTGCCACATGTTGCCACACACTACAACCCTTCTTAACTAGTGGCAAACAGATAGTGAGGAGGATGGGAAACTGAGAGAGACGAGGAAGTGGTAAGAAAGAAGTGAATTTTTTTCCTGGGTAGAGGGGTGGTTGACAAATAGGCAGCAGAGAGTTTGCATAAATGGGGAGAAATCAGAAAGGGGCACGTCACAAGCGGTGTTCCACAGGGGTCAGTGTTGGGCCCCTTGTTGTTCACAATTTACATAAACGACATTGATGAAGGAATAAATAGCGACCTAAGCAAATTTGCCGATGACACCAAAATAGGCCGTCCAATTCCTTCTAATGAGGACATTTGAGCACTCCAGGATGATTTGAATAGGCTGATGCAGTGGTCAGAGAAGTGGCAGATTATGTTTAATATAGACAAATGCAAAGTTCTGAATGTTGGACAGGAAAATAACCACGCCACATATAAACTAAATAATGTAGATCTTAATATTACTGACTGCGAAAAGGATTTAGGAACATAAGAACATAAGAAAGGAGGAACACTGCAGCAGGCCTGTTGGCCCATACTAGGCAGGTCCTTTACAATTCATCCCACTAACAAAACATTTGCCCAACCCAATTTTCAATGCTACCCAAGAAATAAGCTCTGGTATGAAAGTCCCACTCAAATCCAACCCTTCCCACTCATGTACTTATCCAACCTAAATTTGAAACTACCCAAAGTCCTAGCCTCAATAACCCAACTAGGTAGACTGTTCCACTCATCTACAAAATCCATTACTGCGGGTTCTCTCTTGGAGAGATATCCTCAAGACCTTGTTAATATCCCCTTTATTAAAACCTATCTTCCACTTATACACTTCGATCAGGTCTCCCCTCATTCTTCGTCTAACAAGTGAATGTAACTTAAGAGTCTTCAATCTTTCTTCATAAGGAAGATTTCTAATGCTATGTATTAATTTAGTCATCCTACGCTGAATGTTTTCTAACGAATTTATGTCCATTCTGTAATATGGAGACCAGAATTGAGCTGCATAATCTAGGTGAGGCCTTACTAATGATGTATAAAGCTGCAGTATGACCTCTGGACTTCTGTTGCTTACACTTCTTGATATCAATCCCAGTAATCTATTTGCCTTATTACGTACGCTTAGGCATTGCTGTCTTGGTTTAAGGTTGCTGCTTACCATAACCCCCAAGTCCTTTTCGCAATCTGTATGGCTAAGTTCTACATTATTTAACTTATAAGTGCTAGGGTTATGGACACTCCCGAGCTTCAGAACCTTGCATTTATCTACAATGAACTGCATCTGCCACTTTTCTGACCAAGAATAGAGTTTGTCTAAATCCTCCTGAAGTTCCCTAACATCTGCGTTTGAATCAATTACCCTACCTATCTTTGTGTCATCGGCGAATTTGCTCATATCACTAGTAATTCCTTCATCAAGATCATTGATATATATTATAAACAACAACGGGCCCAAGACTGATCCCTGTGGAACGCCACTTGTTACTGATCCCCACTCGGATTTAGCCCATTTATGGACACTCTCTGCTTCCTGTCTGTGAGCCATGATTCGATCCACGAGAGCACCCTTCCCCCAATGCCATGAGCTGCTACTTTCTTTAACAGTCTTTGGTGCGGAACTCTATCAAACGCCTTACTAAAATCTAAGTAAATGATATCAAATTCTTTATCGTGGTCAACAGCCTCAAAAGCTTTACTGAAGAAAGTTAATAAATTAGACAAGACCGGCCTCTTGTGAATCCATGCTGAGTATCATTAATCAAGCTTGCTATCGAGATGGCTTCTTTAAAATCTAGCATAATTACTTTTAGTAATTTCCCTCAATTGAGGTCAGGCTTATTGGGGGGTAATTTGACGGTAACACTTGTCCCCTGTTTTAAAAAAAAAGGGAATTTACATTAGCCATTTTCCACTACAGACACTACACCTGTTTGAGAGAAAAATTAAAAATATTAGTTAATGGTTCACAGGTCCATTTTGCATTCCTTAAAAAACCCTTGAAAAAACCTCATCGGGGCCCCGGTGACTTTTTTTTGTTTCAGTCGGTCTTTGCTTCAAACCATTTCACTAGTGATTTGATTTTTACATAATTTATCTTCTTCTGGTCACTAAAAAAAATTAAATTACGGGGAATATTATTGTGTCTTCCTGTGTAAAAACCGAGAGAAAAAAATTTTTTAAAAATCGAGCACTTTTCATTTCTTGTCAGTAGATGCTCATATTTTTTTTTAAGGGGACCTATCTTATCTCTGACTTTTTTTTTTATACCTGGAAAAAAAATTTTTTTGGGGTTTGTTTTTGAATCCCTAGCAACTTTAATTTCATAGTCCCTTTTAGCTTTTCTTACCCCCTTTTTAATGTCCCTTTAATATCAATACCTGATTCTGAGATGACCCCCCACCTTTTGATAGCCCATAAAATCCTTTTTAGCTCTAGTAGATATTTAGCCTTTATTCATCCATTTGGGGATTTTATTTTATCTAATTTTTTTAAAGGGATAAACGTTCTTTGAGCGATGTATGGGGTTCAAAAACTGTCATATTGATGCTCTCTTCTTACCCCAGTCAACAGATGGTAAGTGTTCCCAAGCCCATCGTAATTGCTAAGCAAAAATCTGGGACCCTTTCTGGTTTCCCTCTATCTACTTCCATTCAAAGTAAAATGTAAATTATTTGTGGTCGCTAGTATCCAGTTCCCCGAAAATTTAATTATTAACAAGGGATTTATTGTTTTCCAGAAATAAGTTTAAGCAGGTTATTACCCCTTGTAGGGTTTTGTCACAAACTGCTTCAAAAAACAATCCCCAAATACTTCTAAGAAATCGTATGATTTTAAAAATTTCCCAGTCAAAAAATTTCCAAAAAATATGACTAAAATTTAAAATCTCCTAGAAATTACACAGTATCTGCCTTGGCCCTAACAATTTCCTCCCCTATAGTCTCCCCCTGGTCCCTATCTAAATTTTGGGGGACGGTATATCACACCAAAAATTAATTTTTCATGCCCCTCTGAAAATTCTACCCAAAACGACTCTGTATGGTTACTTCAGACTTAATACCCTTTTTTATGCACAGTTCAAGCGATCTGGACATACATTCCCAACCCCCCCCCTTTCCCGACACTTCTATCTCTTGGAAAAATTTTAAAACCCTGAATGTGACATTTGCAGGCATGTCCCGACTTTTTGAATTAAACCACGTCTATTTAAAGGCAAATAATCAATTTCCTGCAAGCAACTATCTAACTCGTCCATCTTATTCCTAGCACTGGACTATTTGTGTAAAAAATTTTAAAGACCCTCCCTCTCTTTACCCTTCCTGCCCTTTCTGTTATTCCCTCCCCTATTACTGTCCTTGTCAATTAGTGCCACTGGTTTTCCCAAATATCCACCTCATTTTGCCTATTACTAGTTCCCCCTATATCATATTACTAAACTGCACTTACAGTTTTCCCCCCAAACCCCTACCCTAACTTCCGTTTAAAGACCAAAACAGCTCCCTCCACTGCGGGGCCCAGTGCCCCCCCACACCTAGATAAGTGAACCCCATCCCGGCATACATTCATTTCTGCCATAGAAGAGGCCCCGTTGTCAATAAATTTTTACCACATTTTCCTTACGATTTGTCCAGCCAGCAATTTGACCCCAATTGCTTGGAAACCATTTTTTCCAACCCCTTTCCCCTTTGGCAAAATGCCAAATGGGGTTTTCCCACCTTCCTCCTAACTATTCATTGTGATCTTCCCTCTAATCAGGCCCTCCTCCTACTTGCCAACATCTTTTGCCCCCAGATGAGACAGAAAATAGGATTGCCCCCATTACCTCTCTGATGTCATCCAGACAGCTAAAAAAATTCCTTATCCCAGCCCCAGGAAAAACACTTCTCCCTCCTACTCCTACCCTTTCAAGCAAAATCCCCCTATCCATGTACCTAATCTGGCTACCCCCAACAACAACAATGTTTTTACTTTCCTTGGCGTGCCTTCGTGATGCCCCAGTAGTCGACTCACATTCGTCGGGTCATTACACCACTTGTGGAATTCGTCAAGACGTCTCGATGGTCTTTGTTGGGGCTTCTGGGATGTTTCACTCACGTCTCCCAAATGCTTCCTTGGTGCTTGTTGTGGCTTTCCCCAGTAGAAGCCACATTTGCGGTAGCACGGAGAATGGGTTGGAATTTTCCACCTTTAGTCTTCTGGTTTCTCGTTGTTTCTGCCTCTCCAACCGTTTTCCCCGTCCCCCAGCTTGGTTCCATGTTGCCCGGCCACTGACCAAAACCCCCTCTTAAAACCCGGGGACTCACAACAGGGGGTTCACGAATTCTTGTTCTCCTCCGTTAATCGCTGGATATCCCGCTTAGCAAAATCTGAGTTTTCCTCAGTGTGGAAAGTTCTCAAAAGAGGGCTTTTTGGTTTTAGATTTACAAGGGGCACACACACAGGTCTTCACAGAGCTAAGTACACGTCACCACTGAGCTAAGTACACGTCACCACTGAGCTAAGTACACGTCACCAGAGCTAAGTAACGTCACCACTGAGTAAGTACACGTCACCATGAGCTAAGTACACGTCAGTAGTAATCTAAAACCAAGACACCAGTGCATAAGTGTTCGCAACAAAGCTAACAGAAATCCTTGGCTTCATATCAAGAAGCATAAATAATAGAAGTCCTCAGGTTGTTCAACTCTATATATGTAGATGAATGGTTCAGGAACCGACATGTTGAAAATTGACACGTGCAACTCTTGGGTATTTGGGGGTTTTCGTTCCCAATTCTTGGGCACGACCTACTTCAACTTTTAAAAAATGTTCACGCCTATGACTTCTGCACTCTCCCGCCAACGGTTTATGCTCCCTTTTCAGCCGTATGCGTATTCTATTAAAATTATGGACTGACCCATCGACTCAAGTTAGGGACGATTACCTCATTCTCCTCCCGTTCTTCAAAAATTCTCTTTGTTGGATGATGAAGCCACTGTGTGGCGAAAAAGTTTCCTCAATAAAGATACCCAAGAGTTGCACATGTGTCTAATTTATCAACATGTCGGTTCTCTGAACCATTCATCTACAAACCTGTCAGACACTGCAACTTCTTGGGATCTTAATACTTGGGAATTCTTCGCTTGCCTAATTCTTCGGCACGACCTACTTCAACATTGAACAAATGTTACACGACCTATGACTTCTGCACCTCTCCTGCCAACGGTTTATAAGCTCCTTCTCAGCACGTATGCCGTATTCTATTCAAGATTGATGGACTGACCACATCGACTCAAGGTTGAGGGACTGATTACCTCATTCTCCTCCTGTTCTTCAAGATTCTCCTTTGTATGGACTGATGAAGCCACTGTGTGGCGAAACGTTTCCTCAATAAAGATACCCAAGAGTTGCACATGTGTCTAATTTATCAACTCTATATATCTTTGGTTAGGCCTCATTTAGATTATGCTGCTCAGTTCTGGTCACCGTATTACAGAATGGATATAAATGCTCTGGAAAACGTGCAAAGGAGGATGACAAAGTTGATCCCATGTATCAGAAATCTTCCCTATGAGGATAGACTGAAGGCCCTGAATCTGCACTCTCTAGAAAGACGTAGAATTAGGGAGAATATGATTGAGATGTATAAATGGAAAATAGGAATTAATAAAGGGAATGTAAATAACGTGCTAAAAATATCTAGCCTAGACAGGACTCGCAGCAATGGTTTCAAGTTGGAAAAATTCAGATTCAAGAAGGATATAGGAAAGCACTGGTTTGGTAACAGTTGTGGATGAGTGGAACAAACTCCCGAGTCAAAGAAGCTAAGACGTTGTGTAGTTTTAAAAATAGGTTAGATAAATACATGAATGGGTGTGGGTTGGTTTGAGTTTGACCTAACTAGCTTGTGCTAGTCGGTCTGATGCCGCGCTCCTTCCTTAAGTGGATGTGACCTGGACCTGACTAGATTGGGTAAGTGGCATAAGTCGGTAGGTGACTTGGACCTGCCTCGCATGGGCCAGTAGGCCTGCTGCAGTGTTCCTTCTCTCTTATGTTATGTTCTTAAGTGATCAAGAAGAGGGGTGGCGGTGTTAGTACCTACTGCAGCATGGGGATATGAAAGGTTGGGTAGGAGTAGAGACTAGCAGTGTTGGGAAGGATAAGTGGGAATAAAGGGCGAGGTAATAGCTAAGTGAGAGGGAGATGCGAGGGAAGGAAGAGAACTAGTTGTAGCTGTAGTTATTTAGCTGTGTTGCACATCTTGTTTGTGTGGTCTGTAGTATAGCAAAATTAACCTGGTTACATCACACTGTACCTAGCAGGGTTTCCTCTGACCTTGACGACGCACTAGCAGGGTGTGCTGAGCCTTCCAGAACAGCTTACCATGGTACCATAACACACACACACACACACACACACACACACACACACACACACACACACACACACACACACACACACACACACACACGCACACACACACACACACACACGCACGCACACACACACAAGAGTACGACAAAGCTTGTGAAGCAGGAAGAGTGCATCTAGTAGCGACCAGCGAAGAGACAGGGCTAGGAGCTGTGAATCGACCCCTGCAACCACAAACGAGTACACACACACACACACACACAACACACATGACCCTTGGAAATAAATGGTATAAATACCGACACAATGGAAATATAAACACTTAAGCAGTATAATGTAATCATTTATTGTCCTTTATTGTTCTATTACTGGTAACAGGCAGGTAATAGACAGGACAAGCTTCAATCCTCTGCACACAATCCCTTGTAATGATCAGCAAATTATACATCAGCGAAACATCGGGGACCCCCAAAAACACGTATTCAGAACACCAGTGCAGGCAGACTGACGATCAAGGAATGCCTGTGTTCAGCACCAAAATTTCACACAACCATTTAACAACACAGAAACGCAAGCTTTCGTCAGAGAAAACAACACTCAATACCGAAAACCCTGGAATCAATTTATCTGTTATCCAAAATTCAACCAGAACAACGGCTTTTTAAAAACTAGCTGAACCCTTTGCCAGAAACTTTTTCATCGTTACCCCAAATAAGAAAAAAATGGAGGAACACTGCGAAGGCTACTCCCGTACTTTCCAATCTCTTTTTAAAGTACCAAGGGTCCTACCCTCTGTCCCCCTACTCGGAAGACTGCACATGCAGCATTCTCCCCCGACTCCCCCTTAAATACGGGTACCTTTTCCCCAGGTAGATCTGTTTGTGACTTGAAAAACCCCACTCTGGGGGAAAAACTTTGTTAATAAAAAGATCAATTATATGCTTAAGTGTTTATTTTTCCCACACATGATACTTGAAACCCACTATGATGTTTACACAAACACACATGTTTTATACATGGATAAAGATCAGTGGCATAGCCCCCAAGTGAGTTATCCCCCAAAACTACAGATGCTCAAAAGCTGGGTACTTGGTTAGAAGTCAGTTTCTTCCTGGCCTGGGTCATCATACCAAAAATTTTAACTATGTATATCTAAACCCAAATTTAAAACTAACACATACAAAGTAAAAAAGAGAACTGATGAACAGAAGGAAAGCCGAGTACGAGAAGCAGGTGCATAGGGTACATTTGAGCCATAAGATGGCTATAATTATAAGGAGTGGGAAAACCCCTTTTCGTCTTGAGGGTGGTCAGAACGGGATACTGTATGAAAGCGGGCCCTTTAAAAATTTTTTTAAGAGGATTTAGACAAAAACCCATAGGCTGGGCGTGTTCGGGGCCAGCAATAAGTTGATTTAGGGCAGGGTTAAATCAACCCCTGCAACTATATTGGGTAAATTACACAAAAATGGCACACCCCCTCAACAGAAGGAGTAATTCACAACACGTAAGCATTTAGTAGCCCATACTGAGTAGAGACCATTGGAACCCACCCTTGGCCAGTCAAGAAACTGGAAAAAAGTACAAAAGTTTGAAAACGTGACTGGCCCGGGGAGCAGGCGGCCGTCCTGGAGGAGAGATTAGGGGAACACAAAAACTTGATAACACTAAAGAAGGGGGGGGTGATATGAAAACGATGTACGAAACACGAGGGGAATTAAAGGGGGGTAGGGACAGATAGTTTGGGAAAAAAACGGAGTCAGGAACACGGGGGCACAACTGTAATTTTGAAACAATGATTCCGGGATTTTATGAAATAACTAAAGAATTAAGGGGTTTGGGGCCAATCCATACAAGCTTTAAGAAAAGGTATGGAAAGGTTAAAGCCGGGAGAAAGTGAACCCAGTGGGGCTAACGAAAGGGGAGCCAGGAGCTAGACTCGCCCCCAGCTAAACATCAGGGGGAAAACCACATGCACATCTTAAAATTTGCATACCACAACACCACACCACACACCACACACACCACCACCACACCCACCACACACACACACACAGAAGTGCCCCCGTTTGCCTGATTTGATAGGACAGGCGGAATAAAAAGGGTTTTGGACAGGTTACAAAATGGTCCAGAACGGCCCCTGGAGTTTAAACCCCCATCAAGTGAAAAGTCTTAAATTTTGGGGGGAAGGGCAGAGTCCGCAGACAAAGTACAGGTTTGGTGATCAAAGACGAAAACCTCACTAAAGGAAAAGGGCTTGGGGGACAAAAAGCGAGAACACTAAGGCGCACATCAACCAAAAAAACTGCTGCGATATGGGTGCCTGAAAAACCCTAAGAATAGCATTCCGCACCTCAGAAGAAATCTTTCGACTTCAAAAAATTTAAAAAAGTGTTAAGGGTTTGCAACGAGATGTCTAGGAGCTAAGGGGGCTGTCCTCGGGGGGGTTTAAAGGAAATCGACCTGATGACACTAGAGGAAAGGAAAGAGACGAGGGGGGGGAGGCAGGGGGACTGAGACTGAAATATGAGAAAAATTAAAAGGTGGACAGAGACAGGTTTTCCCAGAGAGGGACACAAAAAAAGGGGGTCCAATAGGAAGTTGAAGACCCAGATGGTAAAAGGGGATTTTTGGGAAGTATTTCTTCATCATTTCATAGACGTGACCTCCACTGACACATTCTTGTTTACCCCCTGACGTCTCCTTCCGACAGTACTGTCTCCACACTGTCGCTTGTCTTTTAGACTTTTTTCGACAGGGAAGGGAACTCTTTTTTCGGCCGGGGACTGACAACCTAAAAATCTACGACTTTAAGAGTGGGACTGATTACATCGTTTCCAATTTTACTGCCCCTGCCTACTTTCTGTATCGAGGAACCCTACTGGTAGGCGAAACGTTTCGGATAAAGTTTCCAAATGTTGTCCATGTGTTTACTACCAAAACGGGCCGGTGAAAAAAAGGGAATAATGTGGAAAATCGTCGGCTTCCAGACGTTCCATGTACAGGTTTTCCCAGGAGGGGGCACTGAGTGGCGAACCATGGGTACCCAAAAAAGTCTACTAAAAGGGGTGATTTTCGGAAGAAAAACAGAAAACCCAAAACATTAGTTCAACAAGGTCGTGAAATAAACTGGCTGGAGATGTTATTGTTCCAGTATAAGTCTGTGGGGGAAAAGGTTACTTGTTCAGTAGTAGTTGCGTGGGAGAGGGTACTTGTTCAGTAAATGTCTTGGGGGAGATGTTACTTTTTCCAGTGTATGTCCGTGGGGGTTACTTGTTCCAGAAATGTTTTTTATCAATATACGGGAAGCATAAAGGGGCAGCGACAAATTTTAAAGGGTTTAAAGGACGAAGAAAATTTTTTAATTTAAATAAATATTGAAAATGGTTGTATATCACTATAGAATAACTTGTGTAAAGTCGCAAATAGAATAATGAGAAGGTGAATGATAGATAATGGTGAATGTAGAAATGGCGAAAAATGTGGATCAAAAAGTGAATGTGAATGAAGATATGAAATGAATATAATATGGATGATAAATGGATGATGATTTGATTGATAGATGAATGATAAAAGTTCCATAAATGATAAAATAGTAGTTTAAATAAATGACTGGTGAATGGCAGAGAAGTTTGACAATAATACCGGTAGATAATGATGAATTTTAAACGATGAATTTATACTGCAAAAAAAGGGAAAAAAAAAACGGGTGACTTTAAGAGTTTAAACAATATTATAAAACACTGAAAGTAGAAGAGAAAGGAAGTGAAGCAGAAATTTTGCTAACAAAAAAACTCCCGGGGCCCATTTTTTGAAAATACGAAAATGCAAATTTTACTCAGCAAAAGTTAAAGTAGCTTTGGGATTATAAGAGAAATATTAAAAAAAAATGTTATTTAAATATATTCAGGTCACATTTTGGATATTTAGCGGTATTTTTGTCCCTTTTAAAAAAATATGTGGATAAAATTTTGGGTGGAATTAAGAGCGGGAAAAAATAACTGCCAGAACTAAGAACGCGTCCGGGAACATGTCAATACTCCCGATTTTTCACGCTGGTTTATACGAGGAAAAATGTGAACATAGGGTAATAAAAAGGATACAAAAGAAAAAAAGGGAAAAAAATTCTTAGGCCTTTTCAGGAATAACAGAAAATGCATTGTAAATTATAGAAAAAAAAAAAGGGGAAAGCAGAGTGTTGGACAGGGGAAAGGAATTATGCTCAAATCTTTAAGCTGGTCCCAATAAGGCGATATCGAGTAATAAACAAAAATTTTGGATGGAGGAAAAAATATTGCTAAAATTTGACGAAAAATAAGCAATTTTCCCCTTAAAAATTAAAACGACAAAAATGGGGAAATTTTTTTTTTTTTTTTTGGGGGGGGGGTCAGTTTCCCTTTTACATTACATTTTTTTAAAATTCTTTACAATTCTGTAAAAAAAATTTTGATAAAATTAAAAAACTAAGAAAAGTTCCCCAAACTATAATTAAAACCCAAAAAAAAAATTTCTTGTTAAGATAAATAGAAATAGGGTTTGAAAAATCAGAAGAGTATTTACTATTTTAAAACCCGGGAAAACATTTACTTAAAAAAACTGTAAAGAAATTACACAGCTTAAAATGAGTACAAGCGAGTTTTTTAACAAACCCCCCCAATGATAAAAAGTTTGAAGCCCATCAAAAAGACATTTTGATAAATTTATCTGAAATTCAACCATTTAGTAATATTTCAAATTTGGGGCCCCTGGGACTGACTCGTGGGGCACCTTCTTGTTATAACGGGAAAGACTCGGGGTCACCTTCCTTTTTTACACTGGGGGCTAGACTCGTGGGTCACCTTCCTTGTTATACACTGGGACTAGCTCGGGGTCACCCTTTTTGTTATTTCCTGGGGCTAGACTCGTGGGCACCTTCCTTGTTAACACTGGGGCTAGACTCGTGGGGCCCCTTCCTTGTTATACACTGGGACTAGACTCGTATTTTACCTTTTGTTAACCGGGGGCTAGACTCAGGGCACCTTCCTTTTTATACACTGGGACTAGACCGCGGTCATTCCTTGTTTTACACTGGGACTAACTCACGGGTCACCCTTCCCTTTTATACACTGGGGGAAAATGTGGGGCACCTTTCCCTTGTTATACCCTGGGACTAGACTCACGGGTCACCTTCCTTTTTACACTGGGACTGACTAGTGGGTCACCTTCCTTGTTATCACTGGACCAGACTCGGGGGGCCCTTCCCCTTTTTATACACTGGGACTAGACTCACGGGTCACCTTTCCCTTTTTATACATGGGACTGACTCGTGGGGCACCCTTTCCCTTTTTATCACTGGGATAGACTCGTGGTCATTCCTTGTTATCCTGGGGCTAGACTCGTGGGTCACCTTCCTTGTTTACATGGGACTAGAACCCTGGGGCACCTTCCTTGTTTTTCACTGGGGGCTGACTCGTGGGTCACCTTCCTTTTTATAATGGGCTGACTCGGGGGTCAACCCCTTTCCCGTTATCACTGGGACTAGACCGTGGGGCCCTTTCCTTTTTTTACACTGGGGTGAAATCACGGGTCACCTTCCTTGTTTACACTGGGACTAGATGTGGGCACCTTCCTTGTTAACACTGGGACTAGATCGTGGGCCCTTCCTTGTTTACACTGGGGCTAGACCACGGGGCCCCCTTTTTTTAACCGGGACTGCTCCGGGTCACCTTTTTGTTATACCGGGGAAGATCGGGGCACCCCTTTCCCTTTTTATCCTGGGGGGGGGGGAAAACCCCCGGGACCTTTTTGTTTAAGGGCTGTCCGGGGGGCCCCTTCCGTTTTGGTTCGTGGGGGATTTTTTTCCTACTCCATCACCTTCTTTTTATACCCGGGGGGTAGACTCACGGGTCACTTCCTGTATACACGGGGCTGACTCCGGTCCCCTTCCTTTTTATCACTGGGGGTAGGGAACTCGGGGTCCCTTTTTTGTTATAAAAACCACTGGGTAACCCCAAAATGGGGCCCAAACGGGTCACCTTCCCTTTTTTCAAGGGACAGACTCAGGGTCACCCTTCCTGTTTTTCACTGGGACTAACCGCGGGGGCACCTTCCCTTTTTATACACTGGGGTAGATCGCGGGTCACCTTCCTTGTTATACACTGGGACTAGACTCGGGTACCCTTCCCTTTTTATACATGGGACCCAAATGGGGTCACCTTCCTTGTTATGCAATGGGACTGACTCAGGGTCACCCCTTTTTGTTTACACTGGCTAGACTCGGGGTCACCTTCCTTGTTATACACTGGGACTAATGGGGTTTTTTCCTTGTTATAACTGGGACAGACTCGGGTACTTCCTTGTTTTACACTGGGACAGACTCGTGGGTTTCCCTTTCCCTTTTTTTAAAATGGGACAGACTCGGGATCACCTTCCTTTTTATACACTGGGACTAGACTCGGGGTCACCCCTTCCCCGTTTTTCACTGGGACTAGATCGGGGTCCCTTCCTTGTTTTTACACTGGGGCTAGACTCGTGGGGCACCTTCCTTGTTTAAAACTGGACTAGCTCGTGGGTCCCTTCCTTGTTAACACGGGACTAGACCGTGGTCACTTCCTTTTATACCTGGGGAAGATGTGGTCACCCCTTTCCCTTTTATACACGGGCAGCTCGGGGTACCTTTCCCTTTTTTTTACATGGACTAAAAACTAACCTTTCCCTTTTAAACAAACTAACTCTAAACCCCCCTTTTACAACTACTAACTCCGGGCACCCCCTTTTAAAACTATACTTTCACCTCTTTTTTAACAACTAAACTCGTGGGTCACCTTTCCCTTTTTATACACGGGATAGACTCGGGGTACCTTCCTTGTTATCACTGGGACTAGACTCGTGGGTCACCTTTCCCTTTTTATACACTGGGATAGACTCGTGGTCACCCTTCCTTGTTATACACTGGGGCTAGACTCGTGGGGCCCTTCCTTTTTTATACACTGGACTAGCCTGGGGCACCTTCCTGTTAACCTGGGGGCTGACTCGTGGGCACCTTCCTTGTTTACACTGGGAATGACCGGGGTCACCTTCCTTTTTATAACTGGGACCGGGTCGGGGGCACCTTCCTTTTTTACAGGGAAGACTGGGGTCCCTTCCTTGTTAACCTGGGGCTAACTCTGGGTCACTTCCTTGTTTTACACTGGGGTAGATCGTGGGTCACCTTTCCTTTTATACACTGGGACTGACTCGTGGGGCCCTTCCCCTTTTTATACATGGGACTAACTCGGGTCACCTTCCTTGTTATACACTGGGGCCAGATCGTGGTCACCTTCCTTGTTATCATGGGACAGACTCCGGGTACCTTCTTGTTATCACTGGGACTGACTCGGGGTCACCTTCCTTTTATACCTTGGGCAGCTCGCGGTCACCTTCCTTTTTTACAGGGAAGACTCGGCCACCTTCCCGTTATACATGGGGCCAGACCGTGGTCCCCTTCCTTGTTTCCTGGGACTAATCCGGGTCACCTTCTTTTTATACACTGGGACAGACTCGTGGGCACCTCTTTTTATACACGGGATAGACTCGCGGGTCACCTTCCTTTTTATAAACTGGGGGCGGGTCGTGGGTCACCTTTCCCTTTTAAACACTGGGGCTAGACCGGGGTCACCCTTCTTTTTAACACTGGGTAGACCGGGGGCACCTTCCCCTTTTTAAACATGGGGGCTAGATCGGGGTCACCTTCCTTGTTATACATTGGGGCTGACTCGGGGTCACCTTCCTTGTTATACACTGGGACAACTCGTGGGTCACCTTCTTTTTTATCATGGGATAGTCTGGGTCACCTTCCCTTTTTATACACTGGGACTAGAACCCCTGGGCACTTTTGTTATACCTGGGACTAGACTCGGGGTCACCCTTTCCCTTTTTATAATGGGATGATCGTGGGTCACCTTCCTTTTTATACCCCTGGGGTGACTCGTGGTCACCTTTCCCTTTTTATACACTGGGGGGTAGACTCGTGGGGTACCTTCCTTGTTTTCAGGGATAGACCGTGGGGACCTTCCGTTATAAAATTTTTACCAGACTCGGGGTCACCTTCCTTGTTTTACACTGGGACTAGACTCGTGGGTCACCTTCCTTGTTATACACTGGGACTAGACTCGTGGTCACCTTCCCTTTTTTAACACTGGGTAGACTCGGGGTCACCTTCCTTTTTATACACTGGGACTAGCTCGTGGGGGCACCTTCCTTTTTAACACGGGACTAGACTCGTGGGGCACCTTCCTTTTTTTAAACTGGGGACTAGATCGTTGGTCACCTTCCTTTTTTAACGGACTGATTTGTGGTCACCTTCCTTTTTATACACGGGACTGACTTTTGGGCACCTTCCCTTTTTATACACTGGGGAACTCGGGGGTCACCTTCCCCTTTTTATACACTGGGACTAGCTCGTGGGCACCTCCTTGTTATACATGGGGGCTAGACTTTGGGACCCTTTCCCTTTTTAACACTGGGACAGACTCGGGGTCACCTTCCCTTTTTATAAACTGGGACTGGGGTTTGTGGGCACCTTCCTTGTTTACCTGGGACTGATCGGGGAACCTTTCTTGTTTACATGGGGTAACCGTGGTCACCTTCCTTTTTTATAACTGGGGGCTAGACCGGGGGGGCCCTTCCTTGTTATAAATGGGACTAGACTTTTGGCACCCTTTCCCTTTTTATCATGGGGTAGACTCGTGGTCACCTTCTTTTTTATACACTGGGATAACTCGTGGGCACCTTCCCGTTTCCCTGGGTGACTGGGGGCCCTTCCTTGTTAACACTGGGGGTAGACTCGGGGTCACCTTCCTTTTATAAAAATGGGACAAATCGGGGTCACCTTTTTTTGTAACACTGGGACTAGACTCGTGGGTCCCTTTTGTTTAAAAATTTTGGGGGTAGACTCGTGGGTCACCTTTCCTTGTTTAAAATGGGACAACGTGGGTCACCTTCCTTGTTAACCGGGACTGACTCGTGGGTTTACCCTTTCCCTTTTTTTAAAAATGGGACTGATCGGGTCACCCTTTTTTGTTTTTCCTGGGACCAGACTCGTGGGTCACCTTCCTTGTTATCACTGGGAAGACTCGGGCACCTTCTTGTTATACATGGGACTAGACTCGGGGGTCACCTTCCTTTATACACTGGGGCAGACTGGGGTCACCTTCCTTGTTATACACGGGATAATCGGGGTCCCTTCTTGTTATCATGGGCCGACTGTGGGTCACCTTTTCCCTTTTTATCACGGGGGCGATCCGGGTCACCTTCTTGTTATAACTGGGCTAGCTTGGGCACCATCTTGTTATACACTGGGATAGACCGGGGTCACCTTCCTTGTTTAAAAATGGGAAAGGGCTCGTGGGTCACCCTTCCTTTTTATCACTGGGACTAGACCGGGTCACCCTTTTGTTTTAAAACTGGGGCTAGACCGGGGTCACCTTCTTTTATACATGGGATAGACTCGGGGTTTACCCTTTCCCTTTTTATCCTTTGGGTAGACTGGGGTCACCCTTTCCCTTTTTTACACGGGGCAGCTCGGGGTAACCCTTTTTTGTTATCCGGGACTAGATCGGGTCACCTTTTTTGTTATCACTGGAAAACTCGTGGGCACCTTCCTTGTTTTAACTGGGACTAGACTGGGGGGTCACCTTCCTGTTTAAAAGGACTGCTGTGGGTCACCTTTGTATAACTGGGACTGACTCGTGGGTCACCTTCCTTGTTTACATGGGGTAGATCGTGGGTCACCCTTTCCCGTTTTACAGGGACAGACTTTGGGGCACCTTTTTGTTATACACTGGGGCCAAATGTGGGTCCCTTCCTTTTTATCACTGGGACTGACTCGTGGGTACCTTCCCTTTTATACATGGGACAGACTCGTGGGTCACCTTTCCTTGTTAACACTGGGACTAGCTCGGGGCACCCTTTCCCTTTTTATACCTGGGGGCTAAAATCGTGGGTCACCTTCCTTTTTAACACTGGGACTAACTCGTGGGTCCCTTTTGTTAAACTGGGACAGACTCGTTTGGGGACCTTCCTTGTTATACACTGGGGCTAACTCGTGGTACCCTTTCCCTTTTTATACATGGGGGAAACTGGAGTCACCTTCCTTGTTTACCGGGGGCCCAAATCGTGGGGCCCTTCCTTGTTATCACGGGACTAGACTCGGGGGTCACCTTCCTTGTTATACATGGGGCTAACTCGGGGTCACCTTCCTTGTTTATACACTGGGACAGACTCGGGTCACCTTCCCTTGTTTTAACTGGGAAACTCGGGTCACCTTCCTTGTTTTCACGGCTAATCCGGGCACCTTCCCTTTTTATCACTGGGGCTAGACTCGGGGTCACCCTTTCCCTTTTAACATGGGGGCAGATCGGGGTCACCTTTTCCCTTTAACCTGGGATAACTCGGGTCACCTTCCTTGTTTAAAACTGGGACAGACTCGTGGGTCACCTTCCTTTTTTTTTCACTGGACGACTCGGGGTCACCTTCCTTGTTTACATGGGACTGACCGGGGTCACCTTTCCCTTTTTTAACACTGGGACAGACCGGGGTCACCTTCCCTTTTTTACACGGGGCAGATGTGGGGCACCTTCCTTGTTATAAATGGGCTAACCTTGGGCACCTTTTGTTTTTACACTGGACTAACTCGGGGTCACTTTCCCTTTTTAACCCCGGGACTAGACTCGTGGGGCACCTTCCTTTATACATGGGGCAAGTCGTGGGTCACCTTCCCTTTTTATCACTGGGACTAACTCGGGGACCTTCCTTTTTATACCTGGGGGTAGACCGGGGGAAACCCTTCCTTTGTTATCCCAAAAGGGGGACAACCCTGGGGCACCTTCCCTTTTTATACACTGGGCTAGACTCGTGGGTCACCTTCCCTTTTTATACACTTGACAGACCCCTGGGGCAATTTCCGTTATACAAAGGGGGTAGACTCGTGGGTCCCTTCCTTGTTTTACAGGACTAGACTCGTGGGTCACCTTTTCCCTTTTTATAACCGGGGGCTAGACTCGTGGGTCCCTTTTTGTTTACACTGGGGCAACTCGTGGGGCACCTTCCCTTTTTTAACCCGGGACTAACCCTGGGTCACCTTCCTTGTTATCACGGGACTAACTCGTGGGTCACCTTCCCCTTTTTATACAGGGGACTAGGGATTTTTTAAATCGTGGGTCACCTTCCTTGGTTATAACTGGGACTAGACTCGGGGTCACCCCTTTTATACATGGGGCTAGACTCGGGGGGCACCTTCCTTGTTTACATGGACTAGACTCGGGGTCACCCCCTTGTTTACACTGGGACAACTCGGGGTACCTTCCTTGTTATACACTGGGATAGACTCGGGGGCACCTTCCTTGTTTTAACTGGGATAGACTCGGGGGTCACCTTCCTTGTTATACACTGGGGGCTAACGTGGGTCACCTTCCTTTTTATACCACTGGGGCTAGACTCGTGGTTACCTTTTTTTGTTATACACTGGACTAAATCGGGTTTCCCCTTTCCCTTTTTTTACACTGGGATAGATCGGGGTCACCTTCCCCTTTTTATACATGGGACAACTCGGGGTCACCTTTCCCCTTTTTACATGGGAATGACTCGTGGGTACCTTTCCCTTTTTATACACTGGGAAGACTCGGGGTCACCTTCCTTGTTAACACGGGACAGACTGGGGTCACCTTTCCCTTTTTTACATTGGGGCAGACTGTGGGTCACTTCTTTTTATACAATGGGGGTGATCGTGGGTCACCTTCCTTTTTTATACAGGACTAACTCGTGGGCACCTTCCTTGTTATAACTGGGACTAGACTCGTGGGTCACCTTCCCTTTTTATCACTGGGACAGACTCGGGGTCACCTTCCTTGTTATACCTGGGTAGACTCGTGGGTCACCTTCCTTGTTATACATGGGATAGACTCGGGTCACCTTCCTTTTTATACCTGGGACTAACTCGTGGGTCACCCCCTGTTATACCCTGGGGGCTAAATCTGGGCACCTTTTCCCTTTTTATAACTGGGATAACTGTGGCAAATTCCTTGTTATACATGGGGCCAGACTCGTGGGTCACCTTCTTGTTTTACATGGGGGCTGATTGGGGGGCACCTTCCTTTTTATACACGGGAAGACCGTGGGGCACCTTCCTTGTTTACATGGGACTAGCCCCGGGGTCACCTTTCCCTTTTTATACAAGGACCAACTCGTGGGTAAACCCTTCCTTGTTTTACATGGGACTAGACTCGTGGTCCCTTTCCTTGTTATCACTGGGGGTAGACCGTGGGGCACCCTTTCCCTTTTTATACACTGGGGGTGACTCGTGGGTCACCCCCCTTGTTTAAAAACTGGGACCAGACTCGTGGGTCACTCCTTGTTATAAAATGGGACAGACTGTGGGTACCCCTTTTTGTTATACACTGGGACAGATGTGGGTACCTTCCTTGTTTTAAAATGGACTAACTCGGGGTCACCTTTCCCTTTTTTACATGGGGGCCAGACCGGGGTCACCTTCCTTGTTATACATGGGACTAGATCGGGGGCACCCTTTCCCTTTTTTATCACTGGGGCAGATCGTGGGGCACCTTCCCTTTTTATACACGGGACTAGATCGTGGGGCACCCCCCTGTTATACCTGGGACTAGACCGTGGGTCACCTTCCTTGTTATAACTGGGACAGACCGGGGTCACATTCCTTTTTATCACTGGACCCGACCGTGGGTCACCTTCCTTGTTTACAAATGGGGTAGACTCGGGGGCACTTTTTTGTTAACTGGGACCAGATCGTGGGGCACCTTCCTTGTTTTACCTGGGGCTAGCTCGGGGGTCACCCTTTCCCTTTTTATACATGGACCAGACCGGGGTCACCTTCTTGTTTACATGGGACTAGCTCGTGGGTCACCTTCCTTTTTACACGGGACAGACTCGGGGTCCCTTCCTTTTTTAACACTGGGCTAGATCGTGGGTCACCTTCCTTTTTATACATGGGGGCTAACTCGGGGTCCCCTTCCTTGTTATACACTGGGACTTTGCTCGTGGGTACCTTCCTTGTTTACACGGGACAGCTCGGGGTCACCTTCCTTTTTTTACACTGGGAAGACTCGCGGGTCACCCCCCCTTCCTTGTTAAATGGGACAGCTCGGGGTCACCTTTCCTTGTTTTACACTGGGGTAGACTCGCGGTCACCTTCCTTTTATACATGGGACAGACTGGGGTCACCTTCCTTGTATAAATGGGGCTAGATCGTTGGGGCACCTTCCTTTTTAATGGGGGTAGATCGTGGGTCACCTTTCCCGTTTACCACAATTTTTTAACTCTTTTTACCACTAACCCCTTTTCCCTTCCTTTTAAAAATACAACCTTCATTCCTTTTAACCTACACCCCTCCCCCCCACTAACTCCCCTTTTCCCCCCCCTTTTAAACCCCCCCCCCGGGGCTAGACTCGGGGTCACCTTCCTTGTTTAAAACTGGGACTAGACTCGGGGTCACCTTTTTTTTTAACGGGCAGCTCGGGGCACCTTCCTTGTTTACACTGGGGCTGACTCGGGGTCCCTTTTTGTTTTACATGGGACCAGACTCGTGGGTCACCTTTTCCCTTTTTTTAAAAACTGGGACTAGACTCGGGGTCACCCTTTCCCTTTTTTATACACTGGGGGAAAACTCGTGGGTCACCTTCCCTTTTTATACACGGGACTAGATCGGGGTCCCTTCTTGTTAACACTGGGACAGACTCGTGGGTCACTTCCCTTTTTTAACCCGGGACTAACTCGGGGTCACCTTTTTGTTATAATGGGACAGACCGGGGTCACCTTCCCTTTTTATACACTGGGTAGAAACCGGGGGCCCTTCCTTTTTATACCTGGGACCAGACCGGGGTCACTTCCCTTGTTTACACGGGACTAGACTCGCGGGGGCACCTTCCTTGTTATACACTGGGGCCAGACTGTGGGTCACTTCCTTGTTATACACTGGGGACTAAATCCGGGGCACCTTCCCTTTTTAACACGGGACCAGATGTGGGTCACCCTTTTTCCTGTTTTTTTCACGGGACTAGACTCGGGGTACTTCCTTGTTTTACACTGGGCAGATGTGGGTCCTTCCTTGTTATAACTGGGACAGTCGGGGTCACCTTCCTTTTAACACTGGGATAGACTGGGGTCACCTTCCTTTTATCACTGGGATAGACCGGGGTCACCTTCCTTTTATACAGGGACAGACTCGGGGTCCCTTCCTGTTTTACACTGGGACTAGCTCGGGGTCACCCTTTCCCTTTTTATAAAATGGGACTAGACTGGGTCACCTTTTTGTTTTTTTACATGGGATAGACTCGGGTGGCATTCCCCTTTTTATACAAGGGAAACCCGGGGTCACCTTCTTGTTTTTAACTGGACTAGATCGGGGTCCCTTCCTTTTATAAGGGACTAGGCCCGGGGTCACCTTTCCCTTTTTATACATGGGGCTAGATCGGGGTCCCCCTTCCTTTTTTTACATGGGACAGCCGGGGCACCTTTCCCTTTTTATACCGGGACTAGCTCCGGGGCACCCTTCCTTGTTATACACTGGGACTAGACTCGGGGTCACTTCCCCTTTTTATAACGGGCGACTCCGGGGACCTTTCCCTTTTTATAACGGGACTAGACTCGGGGGTCACCTTTTTGTTATACACTGGGACTGACTCGGGGTCACCTTCCTTTTTAACACGGGGGGGACCCCGGGGGCACCTTCCTTTTTATACACTGGGGCTAGATCGGGGTCCCTTCCTTTTTTATACACTGGGATAAACTCCGGGTCACTTCCCTTTTTATAATGGGGCTAGACTCCGGGGGCCCTTCCTTGTTTTACACTGGGAAAACTCCCGGGGGGCACCTTCCTTGTTTATACACTGGGAAGACTACGGGTCACCTTTCCCTTTTTAACACTGGGACTGATCCGGGTCCCTTCCTTTTATACAATGGGACTAACTCCGGGTCATTTCCCTTTTTATACCTGGGCTAGACTTGGGGGCACCTTCCTTGTTTTACATGGGACTAACTTGGGTCACCTTCCCTTTTTATACACTGGGATAGACTCCGGGTCACCCTTCCTTTTAACATGGGGTGATCCCGGGTCACCTTCCTTTTTATACACTGGGGCTAACTCCGGGTCACCTTCCTGTTATACATGGGACTAGACCACGGGTCACCTTCCCTTTTATACATGGGACTAGACTCGCGGGTACCTTCCTTTTTATACACTGGGGGCTAGATCACGGGTCACCTTCTTGTTATACACGGGGAAAACTCCGGGTCCCCCCCTTGTTATACATGGACTAGACTCCGGGGCACCCTTCCTTGTTTTCACTGGGACTTTAACCCATTTTTTTAAACTGCCCGGGTCACCTCCCTTTTTTCACTGGGACTAGACTCCGGGTCACCTTCCTTTTTATACCTGGGGCTAGATCGGGGTCATTCCCCTTTTTAACACTGGGATAGATCGCGGGTCCCTTTTTGTTTCCTGGGACAACTCGGGGCACCTTCCCTTTTTATACCTGGGACTAGATCCGGGGTCACCTTCCTTGTTTTACACTGGGACTAGCTCCGGGTCACCTTCCTTGTTTACATGGGATAACTCGGGCCCTTCCTTGTTATACACTGGGATAGACTCCGGGGCCCTTCCTTGTTATACACTGGGGCTAGCTGGGGTCACCCTTTCCCTTTTATACACTGGGATAGCTCGGGGTCCCTTCCTTTTATCACTGGGTAGACTCGGGGTTTACCTTCCTTGTTATACTGGGACTAGATTTGGGGTACCTTCCTTTTATACACTGGGACTAGACTCGGGGCACCTTCCTTTTATACATGGGACAGACTGGGGTCACCTTCCTTGTTATACAATGGGACTAGACTCGCGGTCACCTTCCGTTTAAAAACTGGGACTAGCTCGGGGTCACCTTTTGTTTTAACTGGACTAGACTGGGGTCCCTTCCTTGTTATACATGGGACTGACCGCGGGTCACCCTTTTTGTTTTACACGGGACAGACTCGGGGTCCCTTTCCCTTTTATACATGGGATGTGGGGTCACTTTTCCCTTTTTATACCTGGATAGATCGGGGTACCCCCTTGTTATACACTGGGGTAGCTCGCGGGTTTTCCTTCTTTTTATACATGGGACTAGACTGGGGGCACCTTCCCTTTTTTACATGGGATAATTGGGTCAAATTTTTGTTATCATTTATAGACTCTATTCCTTGTTAAAAATGGATAGCCGGGGGGTACTTTTTGTTATACACTGGGAAAAATTTTTGCGGGTATTTTGATTTTATAAATTCCGGGGGTTTTTTTTAATGTTTTCCCGTCCCCAATTTTTTTTTTTAAAAAACACCTAAAATTTAGGGGCTGGGGCATTTCCGTTTTTTCTGGGGCCCCAAGGGTTACTTTTTTTGTTTTACCCCCGCAACCCCGGGGAAATTTTTTATTTTTAACTGGGACTAACCCGTTCACTCCCCGTTTTTCCTGACCCCCAATTTTAAAATTTCCCTAAATTATTTTTACCCCTTTTAATTTTACCCCCCCTTTTTTTTCGAAATTAATATTGACCCCTTATTCACCCTAAGTTACTTTGCCCCAAAAATCCACCCCGTTTTTTAAAAATTACACCGATAATTTTTTTTCCCAGTTTATCGACCCAAGTTCACGTAATTTTTTACCCCAAATTTCCCAAATTACATTTTGCCTAAAGTTATATCCTGAAATTTACTATCCTGACCCTAAGTTACTATCCCGACCCCAATACTACTTACCCCAAGTTCTTCCTGACCCTAATTACTATCCTGACCCAAGTTACTATCCACCCTAAGTTACTATCCCCACCCTAATTTATCCTGACCCCAAGTTACTATCCGACCCTAATTATATCCCGACCCTAAGTACTATCCTGACCCTAAAATTTTCTTCCTGACCCAAATTTACTATCCCTGACCCTAATTTACTTCTTTTACCCTAATTTTTATCCCTGCCTAAGTTACACCTTTCCCTAATTATTCTGGGCCCAAGACTACCTGACCCCCCCCGTTCTTCCCGACCCCAATTACTACTGACCTAAGTTACTATTGACCCCAAATACTATTCCCT
>NC_069445.1:35388742-35480648 GCF_026875155.1 Cherax quadricarinatus | reverse complement strand
ATGGTCAGGATAGTAACTTAGGGTCAGGATAGTAACTTAGGGTCAGGATAGTAACTTAGGGTCAGGATAGTAACTTAGGGTCAGGATAGTGACTTAGGGTCAAGATAGTAACTTAGGGTCAGGATAGTAACTTAGGGTCAGGATAGTAACTTAGGGTCAGGATAGTGACTTAGGGTCAGGATAGTAACTTAGGGTCAGGATAGTAACTTAGGGTCAGGATAGTAACTTAGGGTCAAGATAGTAACTTAGGGTCAGGATAGTAACTTAGGGTCAGGATAGTAACTTAGGGTCAGGATAGTGACTTAGGGTCAGGATAGTAACTTAGGGTCAGGATAGTAACTTAGGGTCAGGATAGTAACTTAGGGTCAGGATAGTAACTTTTCAGTATTATTACCTGCAGGCAAATTGGTTGACGTGGGAAACTAGTAAAAAATAACTTGGAACCGTTGGAATCCATGCCATAACTGGAAAATGACTCATCCGATCGGCTTTAAATTTTCCCCACAGGTGTGATTCCCTGAACATAAAAGACTCACCCTGCCATCGGCTGCCATAAGTCTCAACTTATTAATTTTATTGAATAAACAGAGATATTTAAAATGAATAACAAAATACTTCTGACTGGCTTCATATTATTATTAACGATACAGTGTATAACAAGGAAGGTGACCCACGAGTCTAGTCCCGGTGTATAACAAGGAAGGTGACCCACGAGTCTAGTCCCAGTGTATAACAAGGAAGGTGACCCACGAGTCTAGTCCCAGTGTATAACAAGGAAGGTGACCCACGAGTCTAGTCCCAGTGTATAACAAGGAAGGTGACCCACGAGTCTAGTCCCGGTGTATAACAAGGAAGGTGACCCACGAGTCTAGTCCCAGTGTATAACAAGGAAGGTGACCCACGAGTCTAGTCCCAGTGTATAACAAGGAAGGTGACCCACGAGTCTAGTCCCGGTGTATAACAAGGAAGGTGACCCACGAGTCTAGTCCCAGTGTATAACAAGGAAGGTGACCCACGAGTCTGGTCCCAGTTTAACAAGGAAGGTGACCCACGAGTCTGGTCCCAGTGTTTAACAAGGAAGGTGACCCACGAGTCTGGTCCCAGTGGCTCCAAATTTGAAATATTACTGAATGGTTGTAATCAGATCAATTACTCGAGAATGTCTTTTCTGATCGGCTTCAAACTTTTATCATTGGTGGGTTTCGTTGAAACTCAGCTTGTGACTCACTATGAGCTGTGTAAATTTCAATTTGACAATTTTATTAAGTAAATTGCTTCCCAGGTTATAACTAGTGAATGACTCTTCTGATCGGTTTCAAACCCTATATTCTGATTTATCTTAACAAGAAATGTTTTTGGTTCTAATTATGAGTTGTGGGGAAGCCAATTTCTTAGTTTTTCTAATTTTATCAAAATTTTCTTACAGAATTGTAAAGAATTTTAAATAAACTGTAAATGTAAAGGGAAACTGACCCCCCCCCCCCCAAAAAAAAAAAAATATCGGCGGATTTATGTCGTTTTTAAGTTTAAGGCGAAAATTGCTTATTTTTCGTAACAATTTCAGCAATATTTTCGTTTCCTCCATCACAAATTTTCGTTTATTACTCGATATCGCCTTATTGGACCAGCTTAAAGATTTCGATGCATAATTCATTCCACTGTTCCAACACTCTGCTTCCCATATTTTTTTTTTTTCTATAATTTACAACTGCATTCTCTTGTTATTCCTGATATAGGCACTAAGAATTTTTCCGTTTTTTTCTTTCGTATCCTTTCATTACCCTATGTTCATATCTGTTTCCTCGTATCAAACCACCGTGAACATCGGTAGTATTGACAGTGTTCCAGGACTTAGTTCTGGCAGTTATTTTCCAGCTCTCAATTCCACCATATTTCATCCACATATTTTATAAGAGTGGACACTAAATACCTGCTAAATATCCTAACTGTGACCTGACATATGTTGAAAATAACATTTTTGTTTAATATTTCTCTCTATACATCCTAAAGCTACTTTATACTTTGGCTGAGTAACATTTGCATTTCTCGTATTATCAAAAACTGGCCTCCGGTGAGTTTTTTCGTTAGCATTTACTGCTTCACTTCCTTTCTCTGTTTACTTTCAGTGTTTTATAATATTGTTTAGACTCTTAATGTCACCTGTTTTTTTTTCCTTCTGTTTGCAGTATATATTCATCGTTATTAAGTTCATCATTCATCTACCGTGTATTATTCGTCTATCATTCATCTGCCATTCACCAGTCATCTATTAATCTACTATTCATCATTTATGGAACATTCATCATTCATCTATCAATCAACTATCATCATCCATCTATCATTCATCATCCATATATATCATTCATTACATATCTATCATTCATCATTCACTTATGATCCATCTATTATTCACCATTCATCTATCATTCACCATTCATCTATCATTCACCATTCATCTATTATTCTATTTGCTGACTTTACACAAGTTATTCTATAATGATATACAACCATTTTCAATATTTATTTAAATTAAAAAATTTTCTTCGTCCTTAAACCTTAAAACCCTTCAGAGGGCAAGGCAGTCTAAAGTGTGAATTTGAAAGTGATTTCCTATGAGGGGATAGAGCCACTCAATGTAAGGTCAGTGAGACCATCCAAACAGAGTTGTGAAAGTAACATCTCGCGCAATTGCAGATATTCGAAGACCGAGTGTATTCGGTCCTGCCCGTTTGGGGTATACCATTTTTGAATGTTGCAATGTTGCAATTGTTGTAAAAAAACGAAATAAATATTTTTTAAATTTATTATACAAGTAGACAATATAAAAAACATAAATGGAACTTGTTTCTGAACAATTTGTAACCAGTAAAAAAATAGAAATAGGAACTACTTATCAACAATGACACATTGCAATGGGATGCAACTTACAAATGAAATATTCCTGAGTTCCCTGAGAAAGAACAATCATTTCACATCACTAATTTTGCAAATGAAACTTCATGAAACAATTTCTATCCTTCTTTATGCACAGATTTACTTTACATATGGCACAGCAAAATGAGGATGTGACATGATTATTCTTTTTGCTGCAAAACTTGCATGAAAGCAGCTTACCTAGCACTGGCCAGTGACCTAGCTGTTTTCCAGCCTCACACTGTCATCTGGCCTTTCTGCACGTTGGTACTGAAATGCAGATGGGTATTCACGTTTGACAAATCGTCATTAGTGTCAACCAAAGAAGTACTGGGTGAATCTCGACTTCGTCTCATGCTGGTGCGGTTGACCTTTTGTCCTTTGGATCTTGCAGTGACAGAGATGTCAAGCCTGAATAGCTTCAGTGGTGTGCATGGCATGTTTAGTGACCTACAATCACGACAGTAAAGAAGCCATGCATTCACAACAGCAACATCCAAAACATAAGCAAAGAGCCGCATGTACCAACGCTTTGATTTCATTGGCGTTTTGTAAAGATGGACCAACATGTTACTTTTGTCGATACCTCCCATGTTTGCGTTGTAGTTCTTGATGATGCCTGGGCACTCAAAGTGGTCTTTCTTCTTTGATGCCTTGTCATATCTTTCAATAAGACCCAAAGGATAAACTCCGACATCATTTGTGACTAGAGTCACAACTTTGTTGTCCTTCCATCTTACAAGAAGGATATGATCATTGCTTTGGAAATCAAAATAGCCCCTGGCCACATTATTCTCTTGCATTTCTTTCACAGGCATCAGTTCTGGCTTACCACATCTATTATCACGTATTGTTCCAGTGTACCTGCAGTTATACTTGTCTCTCAGTACCTTGACCAAAGGTAGACTTGAAAAGAAATTATCAGCATAGACTGCTGATGTTTTTCTTTGGTCAAGAGATGCTGCAAGTACAAGAACAATCCTGGAACTCATTGGGAGTTTATTTTCTTCATTTGACAGCTTTATGTGATGGTTCTCAAAAGTTGGGTTACCTTGATACATCAGTATATCATGTATGATTCCATCTTCACTGCTACGACAGAAGAGTTTGAAACCCCACTTGTCTGGTTTGTTTTTGATGTTTTGCCTTAGGTTTCCAGCTGTTTTACCCTTGAAAGCAACCATAACTTCATCAACAGACTGCTTGGGTGTAGCTGGAACTTTCAAGCAAGCTTTAGTTAGTCCATTGTAAAGAGGCCTTATTTTGTAGAATCTGTCATTATCCTTCTTTTGTGTGTTATCATTGAAATGAATGGTACGCCTCAGCAACCTAAACCTCTTTGATCCCATGACTTCTGCAACTTGAGTTGTCCTACTTGCACTTCTCCAATAGTCCTCAATGGATGGCTGTACAGTGTAACCCATATACAACAGAATACCTATAAACCTAGTCATTTCCTCAGAATCTGTTTGAAAAGTAGTATGTATGTCTTTTTGCCTGGCATACAAATTAGTTTGAAATGTAATGTTGTCTATCATGTCTTGAGTAAAAAAGTCTGTAAAATAATCATATGCACACCTAACTTCAACAGGCTTTTTATGTTCATATTTAGGCAAAGGGTCATTGTGGATGTCCTCATTCTTCCATTTGGTGTCTACTTGAGAAGCAAGATCATCTTGAAGCACTTCTTCATCAGGGTATTCCTCCATAGTAATACGTTTCTTCCTCTTGTTCAATTTTTGTTTTTTTGGTGGTGGCCCAGCTTCCTCCTCCCCATCTGTTGACACCTCTGCATCTGGTGGCAAGAATTCATCCTCACTATCCAGGAAATCCAGGTCATCTGAGTCTTGATCTGAGTCACTATCATCCCAAACACAGACAAATTTCGAGGTAGCCTTGGAGGACTCACCGTAGAACAATTTCTTATTGATCTGGAAGGACAATAAAAACATTCTGTACACACCCAGAAACCATTACTGAATTCATATATACACTACCAAATTTTATGGAAATATTTATATACCGAAACTTGAAAACTGCACCTAAAGGGCAGGAACGACTGTGCTTGGTCCTATTTTTGTTGCACTTTTTTCATTTGCATGGTGCACTCGTAATATGCTTCACAACGCCTTCATATATATATCAAAATATGGCTAAACTATTCATTTACACACTAGACACACAAATCAGTACTTACCGACATTGTATTGGGTGAAATGCTTCAGTATATAAGGAGCACTATACCGAGAAACACGAGTTTTGGCGCCGGCAAGGTAGAAGTGTTTACATTCTGCTGTCTCGACCAATGGGAAGCGAGCAGCCGCCATCACCGCTCAGCCTGGGCGACTCAGGGAAGGTCTGTGATTGGTCAGAAATAGAGAATGGGAACCTAGATGCGCGGCGGGAGTTGGAGGACGTGCGCAAAAAACCACGTTATGAGGACCGACTACACTCGGTCCTGCCCGGTAAAGGGTATTGTTGTCTGCTGCCCTTGATGCTTCCAGTATATTGATATAAAAACATTACTGGAACAAGTAACATCTCCCACGCTGACATACTACTGGAACAAGTAACATCTCCCACACAGACATATTACTGGAACAAGTAACATCTCCCACGCTGACATACTACTGGAACAAGTACCATCTCCCACGCAGACATATTACTGGAACAAGTAACATCTCCAGCCAGTGATTTCATCGACCTTGTTGAACTATATGTTGGCTTTACGTGTTTTTCTTCCGAAAATCACCTCTTTCAGTAGACTTTTGGACTACCCATGGGTTCGCCACTCAGTGCCGTCCTGGCGAACCTGTACATGGAACGTCTGGAAGCCGAGCGATTTTCCACTATTATTCCCTTGTTTGTCACCTGGCTCCGTTTTGGTAGGTAAGACACATGGACAACAGTTAGGAAACTTTATTCCGAAACGTTTCGCCTACACAGTAGGCTTCTTCAGTCGAGTACAGAAAGTAGGCAGGAGCAGTAGAAATGTGGAATGATGTAATCAGTCCATCACTCTTAAAGTCGTAGATTTGAGGTTGTCAGTCCCTCAGTCTGAAGAAGAGTTCCGTTCCATAGTCTGAAACAGTCTGAAGAGACAAGCGGCAGTGTGGAGACTTATGTACTGTCGGAAGGAGACGTGCAGGGTGGTAGAACAGAGAATGTAGTCAGTGAGAGGTCACGTCTATGACTATGACTGAAGAAATACTTCCTAACATCCCTTTGACTCATCTGAGTCTTCAACTTCCTATTGTGACCCCTTGTTTCTGTGTCCCATCTCTGGAACATCCTGTCTCTGTCCACCTTGTAATTCCTCTCAGTATTTCATGTCATCATGTCCCCCTGCCTCCCCCCCCCCTCGTCTCTTTCCTTTCCTCTAGTGTCATCAGGTCGATTTCCCTTAACCTCTCCTCGTAGGACATGCCCATTAGCTCCTAGACTAGTCTCGTTGCAAACCTTTACACTTTCTCTAATTTCTTGAAGCGCTGAAAGATTTCTTACTGAGGTGTCGGAATGCTATTCTTAGGTTTACCAGGCACCCATGTGCTGCAGCAGTTATTTGGTTGATGTGCGCCTTAGATGTTCTCGCTTTTATGCTCACCCCAAGACCATTTTCCTTGAGTGATGTTTGCAGTCTTTGACCATCTAGCCTGTACTTTGTCTGCGGTCTACTCTGCCCTTCCCCAATCTTCAAGACTTTGCACTTGATGGGGTTAAACTCCAGGAGCCAGTTGCTGGGCCATGCTTGTAACCTGTCCAAATCCCTTTGTAGTCCTGCCTGATCCTAGTCAAATCAGGCAAACAGGGACACTTCTGTGTGTGTGTGTGTGTGTGTGTGGTGTGTGTGTGTGTGTGTGTGTGTGTGTGTGTGTGTGTGTGTGTATGTCATAGTGAAGATGTGCATGTGTGTGCTCACCTGTATGTTGATGCTGGGGTCGAATCTTAGCTCCTGGCTCCACCTCTTCGTTAGCCACCACTGGGTTCACTTTCTCCTGGCTTCCAGAGCCTTGCCATACCTTTTCTTAAAGCTATGTATGGATTGTGCCCCTACCACTTAATTCTTCAGGTTATTTCATAACATCCCTGGAACTCATCAGTGTTTTCAACTTACAGTTGTGCCCTCGTGTTCCTGTACTCCGTCTCTCAATCTATCTGTCCCTACCCACCTTGTCAATTCCTCTCAGTATTTCGTACATCGTTATCATATCACCACCAGTCCCTTCTTCTAGTGTTATCAAGATTTCAGTGTTCCCCTAATCTCTCCTCACAGGACGTGCCGCTCTGCTCCTGGACCAGTCACGTTGCAAATTTCCGTACTTTATCCAGTTTCTTGACATGCTTGCCAAGGTGTGGGTTCCATACTGGTGCTGCATACTCTAGTATGGTTATGACATATACTGCTTACAGTGTTGTGAATTACTCCTTTCTTAGAATTCTGTGTGAGGGCGTGTGCTCATTTGTGTGTAATTACCTACATATAGTTACAGGGGTTGATTCTCAACTCCTGGTCCTAACTCAACTTATTGCTGGCCAGATACACGCCCAGCCTCATGGGTCTTGTCATAAATCCTCTTAAAACTATATATGGACCCTGCTTTCATACAGTCATTCCACGTTCTGACCACCCTCAGAGACTGAAAAGGTGTTTCCTGACATCCTTATAACTTATGAGCCATCTCTATGGCTCAAATGTACCAGTATGCACCTGCTTCTCGCTACTCGGACTTTCCCTGTCTGTTCACTCAGTTCTCTTTATTACTTTGTATTGTGTTATGTAATTTGGTTCAGAATATACATATGTGTGATATGAATGTATGTATGTACCCAGGGCCAGGAAGAAACATGACTTCTAACCAAGCTACCGAGCTTTTTGAGGCATCTGTAGTTTAGTGGTATAAAGCGTCACTTGAGGAGCTATGCCACTGATCTTTATCCATGTATAAATGCATGTGTGTTTGTGTAAACATCTATATGTGGTTTCAAGTAGTCATGTGTGGAAATATAAACACTTAGGCAGTATAATCTGATCTTTTATTAACAACGTTTCGCCCACAGAGTGGGCTTTATCAAGTCACAAACAGATCTACCTGGGTAAAAGGTACCTGAGTATTTATAGGATGGAGTCAGGTGGAGAATGCTGCATGTGACAGTCTTCCGAGTAGGGTGACAGAGGCTAGGACCTTGGGTAGCTTTAAAAAGAGATTGGATAAGTACGTGAGTAGACCTTCTGCAGTGTTCCTCCATTCTTATGTTCTTATGTGGGATAACGATGAAGAAGTTTCTTGGCAAAGGGTTCAGCTATGTTATAGAAGCCGTTGTTCTGGTTGAAGTTGTTGGATATACAGATAAGTGATGATTCCAGGGTTCTTCGGTATTGAGTGTTGTTTTCTCTGACGATAAGTCTTGCGTTTTTGTAGTTGATTAAATGGTTGTGTGAATTTCGGTGCTGAACACAGGCATTCCTTTGATCGTCAGATCTGCCTGCGTACTGGTGTTCTGACATACGTGTTTGGAGGTCTCTGGATGTGTCGCTGATGTATAATTTGCTGCAGTCATTACAAGGGATTGTGTGCAGAGGATTGAAGCTTGTCCTGTCTATTACCTGCCTGTTACCAGTAATAGAACAATAAAGGACAATAAATGATTACATTATACTGCTTAAGTGTTTATATTTCCATTGTGTCGGTATTTATACCATTTATTTCCAAGGGTCATGTGTGTTGTGTGTGTGTGTGTGTGTGTACTCGTTTGTGGTTGCAGGGGTCGAGTCACAGCTCCTAGCCCTGTCTCTTCGCTGGTCGCTACTAGATGCACTCTCCCTGCTTCATAAGCTTTGTCGTATCTCTTGTGTGCGTGCGTGTGTGTGTATGTATGTGTGTGTGTGTGTGTGTGTGTGTGTGTGTGTGTGTGTGTGTGTGTGTGTGTGTTATGGTACATGGTAAGCTGTTCTGGAAGGCTCAGCACACCCTGCAAGTGCGTCGTCAAGGTCAGAGGAAACCCTGCTAGGTACAGTGTGATGTAACCAGGTTATTTTTGCTATACTACACACCATACAAACAAGATGTGCAACACAGCTAAATAACTACAGCTACAACTAGTTCTCTTCCTTCCCTCTCATCTCCCCCTCACTTAGCTATTTTCCTCGCCCTTTATTCCCACTTATCCTTCCCAACACTGCTAGTCTCTACTCCCACCCCAAACCCTTTTATATCCCCATGCTGCAGTAGTTACTAACACCGCCACCCCTCTTCTTTCTCACTTAAGAACATAACATAAGAGAGAAGGAACAAAAGCAGCAGGCCTACTGGCCATGCGAGGCAGGTCCAAGTCACCTACCGACTTTATGCCACTGACCCAATCTAGTCAGGTCCAGGTCACATCCACTTAAGGAAGGAGCGCGGGATCAGACCGACTAGCCCCCAAGCTAGTTAGGTCAAACTCAAACCAACCCCCACCCATTCATGTATTTATCTAACCTATTTTTAAAACTCCACAACGTCTTAGCTTCTTTGACTCGGAGTTTGTTCCACTCATCCACAACTGTTACCAAACCAGGCTTTCCTATATCCTTCTTGATCTGAATTTTTCCAACTTGAAACCATTGCTGCGAGTCCTGTCTAGGGTAGATATTTTTAGCAAAGTTATTTACATTCCCTTTATTAATTCCTATTTTTCCATTATACATCTCAATCATATTTTTCCCTAATTCTACGTCTTTCTAGAGAGTGCAGATTCAGGGCCCTCAGTCTATCCTCATAGGGAAGATTTCTGATACAAAGGGATCAACTTTGTCATCCTCCTTTGCACGTTTTCCAGAGCATTTATATCCATTCTGTAATACGGTGACCAGAAAATGGCAGCATAATCTAAATGAGCCTAACCAAAATATATAGAGTTGAAAAACCTGAGGACTTCTATTATTTATGCTTCTTGATATGAAGCCAAGGATTTCTGTTAGCTTTGTTGCGAACACTTATGCACTGGTGTCTTGGTTTAGATTACTACTGACGTGTACTTAGCTCAGTGGTGACGTGTACTTAGCTCAGTGGTGACGTGTACTTAGCTCAGTGGTGACGCATACTTAGCTCAGTGGTGACGTGTACTTAGCTCTGTGAAGACCCGTTTGTGTGCTCTCTGTGAATCCTGAACCAGGATGCCCTCTCTTGAGCAACTTTACCAGCAGCTGAGAGAAGAGCTCAGAGTTGCTAAGCTGGATATACAGCGATTAACGGAGGAGAACAAGAGGATTCGTAATAATCCTCCTGTTGTGAGTCCCCAGGTTAAGAGGGGAGTTGGTCAGTGGCCGGGCAACATGGAAAACCCAAACTGAGGATCAAGAAAAAGGTTGGAGAGGCAGAAACAACGAGAAACCAGAAGACACGGTGGAAACTTCCAACCCATTCTCGGTCTACCTGACGAATGTGAGTGTTCTACTGGGAATGCCACAACAAGCACCAAGGAAAACATTGGCAGACGTGAGTGAAACATCCCTAGAAGCCCCAACAAAGACCATCGAGAGCGTCCCTTTACGAATTCCACAAGTGGTGTAATGCTACCCGACGAATGTGAGTCGACTTTCTGGGAGCATCACGAAGGACGACGCCCAAGAAGGTAAAAACATTGTTGTTATTGGGGATAGCCAATTAGGTACATGGATAGGGCATTCTGCTTGAAGGATTTGAGTAGGAGGCAGAGAGTGTGTTTTTCCCGGGGGTGGATGAAGGAATATTGTTAGCCCTCGGATGACATCATGAGAGGTAATAGGAGCAATCCTATTATCTGTTCTCAGTGCTGGAGGCAACGATGTTGGCAGACGTAGGAGTGAGGACCTGATTAGCAGGTATAGATCAGCAATAGAGATAATTAGGAGGAAGGGTGGGAAACCTGCCATATGTGGCATTTTGCCAAGGAGAGGAGTTGGAAAGATGGTTGTCCAGAGCAAATTTTGGTTTTCAATTGCTGGCTGGACAAATACTGTAAGGAAAATGTGGTAACATTCATTGACAACTGGGGCCACTTCTATGGCAGAAATGACATGTATGCCAGGGATGGGGTTCACTTATTTTAGGTGTGGGGTGGGAGCACTGGCCAACGCAGTGGAGGGAGCTGTTAGGGCTTTAAACTAGGAAAGTTAGTGGTATGGTTTTGGCAGGAAAACTGTGAAGTCGCAGGGTAGTAACATGAGTACTAGGAGAACTAGTAATAGGCAAAGTGAGGTGGATATTGGAAAGCCAGTGGCACTAATTGACAAGACAAAATAAAGGGTTTAGTGGAATAACAAAAAGGAGCGGGAAGGGAAAAGAGAGAGGGGGGTCTTTAAATATTTTTTACACAAATAGTCGCGTGCTGGGAATAAGGGGAGGTTGAGATATTGCTATGAGGTAAAATTGATGTATTTGCCTTAACTGGACGTGGTTTAATTCAAAAAGTCGGGAATGCCTGCAGAATGTCACATTCAGGGTTTTAAATTTTTCCCAAATAGATGAAGTGTCCGGGAAAGGGGGGGGGGTGGGACTGTAATCCGGACGATTAGGGAACACTTATCACTGTTGACTGGGGTAACGAAGGAAAACTATCAATATGACAGTTTTCTGAAAAACCAACATGCTGCTCAAAGAAATTTTCCCTTATAAAGAAATTAAATCAAAAAGAAATGACCCCCAAAATGGATGAATAATAGGGTGAAATATCTACTAGGGGTAAGAAAGGAATTTAAGGGTATCAAAAAAGGTGAGGGTCATCTTTTGAATCAGTGTATTGATATTAAAAGGGACATTAAAAAGGGGGGTAAGAAAAACAAAAGGGATATAAATTAAAATTGCAGGGATCTAAAACAACCCAAAAAGTTTTTTCCCAGGTTTAAAACAAAAGTCAGGTTAAAAATAGGGCCCCTTTAAAAAAAAACTATGAGCCCTTACTGACAAAAAATGAAATGTGCTCGATTTTAAATAATTATTTTCTTCCGGGTTTTTACAAGGAAGACACTAATAATTTTCCATAATTAATTTTTATTGGGCCAGAAAAAGATAAATTATGTAACACACAGTCACTAGTGAAATGGTTTTGAAGCAGATAACCCACTGAAGAAAATAAGTCACCGGGGGCCTGATGAGGTTTTTTTTAAAGGGTTCTTAAGGAATGCAAAATGGAACTCTGTGAACCATTAACTAATATTTTTAATTTATCTCTTCAAACAGGTGTGTGTCTGATTTTGTGGAAGATGGCTAATGTAATTCCTTTTTTAAAACAGGGGGACAAGTCGTTACCGTCAAATTACCGCCCAATAAGCCTGACCTCAATTGTAGGCAAATTACTAGAGTCAATTATAGCTCAGATTATAAGAAGCCATCTCGATAAGCATAGCTTGATTAATGATACTCAGCATGGATTCACAAGAGCCGGTCTTGTCTAACTAATTTATTAACTTTCTTCATTTAAAGCTTTTGAGGCTGTTGACCACGATAAAGAATTTGAAAATCATTTACTTAGATTTTAGTAAGGCATTTGAGAGAGTTCCGCACCAAAGACTGTTAAAGAAAGTAGCAGCTCATGGCTTTGGGGGGAAGGGTGCTCTCGTGGATCGAATCAGGCTCACAGACAGGAAGCAGAGAGTGTCCATAAATTGGGGCTAATCCGAGTGGGGATCAGTAACAAGTGGCGTTCCACGGGGAAATCAGTCTTGGGCCCGTTGTTGTTTATAATATATATCAATGATCTTGATGAAGGAATTATAGTGATATGAGCAAATTCGCCGATGACACAAAGATAGGTAGGGTAATTGATTCAAACGCAGATGTTAGGGAACTTCAGGAGGATTTAGACAAACTCTATTCTTGGTCAGAAAAGTGGCATATGCAGTTCAATGTAGATAAATGCAAGGTTCTGAAGCTCGGGAGTGTCCATAACCCTAGCACTTATAAGTTAAATAATGTAGAACTTAAGCATACAGATTGCGAAAAGGACTTGGGGGTTATGGTAAGCAGCAACCTTAAACCAAGACAGCAATGCCTAAGCGTACGTAATAAGGAAATAGATTACGGGGATTGATATCAAGAAGTGAAAGCAACAGAAGTCCAGAGGTCATACTGCAGCTTTATACATCATTAGTAAGGCCTCACCTAGATTATGCAGCTCAATTCTGGTCTCCATATTACGAATGGATATAAATTCGTTAGAAAAATTCAGCGTAGGATGACTAAATTAATACTTAGCATTAGAAATTTTCCCTTATGAAGAAAGATTGAAGACTCTTAAGTTACATTCACTTGTTAGACGAAGAATGAGGGAGACCTGATCGAAGTGTATAAGTGGAAGATAGGTTTTTTTAAAAATAAAGGGGATATTAACAAGGTCTTGAGGAATCTCTCCAAGAGAGAACCCGCAGTAATGGATTTTGTAGATGAGTGGAACGTCTACCTAGTTGGGTATTGAGGCTAGGACTTTGGGTAGTTCAAATTTAGGTTGGATAAGTACATGGTGGGAAGGGTTGGATTTGAGTGGGACTTTCATACCGAGCTTATTTCTTGGGTAGCATTGAAAATTGGGTTGGGCAAATGTTTTGTTAGTGGGATGAATTGTAAAGGACCTGCCTAGTATGGGCCAACAGGCCTTCTGCAGTGTTCCTCCTTTCTTATGTTCTTATGTTCCTAAATCCTTTTCGCAGGCAGTAATATTAAGATCTACATTATTAGTTTATATGTGGCATGGTTTATTTTCCTGTCCAAATCAAAGAACTTTGCATTTGTCTATATTAAAAACATAATCTGCCACTTCTCTGACCACTGCATCACCCTATTAAAATATCCTGGATGCTCAAATGTCTCATTAGAAGGAATTGGACGGCCTATTTTGGTGTCTCGGCAAATTTGCTTAGGTCGCTATTTATTTTTCATCAATGTCGTTTATGTAAATTGTAAACAACAAGGGACTCAACACGGACCCCTGTGGAACACCGCTTGTGACGTGCCCCCTTTCTGATTTTCCCATTTATGCAAACTCTTGCTCCCTATTTGTCCCACCCCTCTACCCAGGAAAAAATTTCACTTCTTTCTTACCACTTCCTCGTCTCTCTCAGTTCCCATCCTCCTCACTATCTGTTTGCCACTAGTTAAGAAGGGTTGTAGTGTGTGGCAACATGTGGCAACAGGTGGCAACAGGTGGCAACAGGTGGCAACAGGTGACTTGCAGAATATTTGGTCTAAAACAATGCATGTAACTGGATGTTCCACCTTTATATGGAAACAAATAAAAGAACACCGGGATACTGACCCAGTCGTCCACTCACTAGTGGTCTCGTGGCTCAGGTGGCAGTCGTTTAAGCTCACACCCTGAAGGAACAAAGTTCGATCCTCGACAAGAGTGAAACGTTGGGTATCTTCCCTGCTCCCGATCACTTAGGAATAAGTAGGCGCTTGAGTGTTAGGTGCCTCGTGTGGGTTGCATCCTGTGAAGAGCATCAAAACATATCAGTAGTACTGACCAGTGAGCTAAATATCCTGCTCCTGGATGATGGCACACTAGCAGGTACAAAGGAGTCTCTTCTAGGTGATCTTACACAGGTGATGACACGGGGACAGGAAATGAGTCTCATCCTGAATATATCCAAATGAGAAATCATCTCAGTCAAACCTACCAGATCAAACCTACCAGAGCATCAGTCATTGCCCCCACAAATAGTCTTTGGAAGCAATGCCATTGACACAATTCTCGGGAAGAAACTGGAGTTGAGGAAATGGAACAACGAACAGGCAGTCTTGACATCCACGATGCCTTGTACCTTCTCACAAAGTACTTGAGTCTGCTCGGGCTGACATATTTCCTAAGATATCCACTTTCATATGATAACCCTATACTGCACGAATATGGCAGTGGAACCAATTTACACTTCCAGTCAGGCTAGGAGGCATTGGTGTCCGCAAGTCATCACAGATTGCGCTACCTGCTTTTCTGTCCTCATGCATTGCATCCAGAGGGCTTGTAGCAGCGATTCTCCCTGAATATCTTAGGGACAAGATTGGAGTCCAGGACAAAAAGTTCATTGACGGAGCCATGATCTGGGATAATTTAACAGGCTCTGAAACCAGACCTGCTCCCCCCAAAAACTACAAACAGTCGCACTGGGATGGCCCAGTTGTGGAGAACATACCCTCAACAATGCTTCAGAGTGTGTCGGGGAAGGATAGAGCCCGCCTCCTGGCAGTGAGAGCTCCTCATGCAAGGGACTTTCTGTTGGCTATTGCCAACTCCAGCCTTGACACACGCCTCGACCCACAGACCATCCGCACTGGTGTTGCCCCTACGACTTGCCGCCCCCATTTTTCGCCGAACAAGGTGGGATTTGTGGCAGTGAAGCAGCAGACCGATTCGGGTACCATGGTCTTGTGTGCCGTAAATCCGAGGGAAATATTACAAGACATGAGGAGGTTAATGCCATTACCAAGAGGAGCATCACAACAGCCGGATGCCCAGCAGTAAGGGAGCAACCTCAACTATACAGATTTGATGGCAGCCAAAAGCGTCCAGATGATATCACTCTTGAAGCCTGGACAGACGGTAAGCAGGTGGTGTGGGACTACACATGTGCATCTACCTTGGCTGATATCTATCTCCAATACACCAGGGAGGAAGGAGGGGCAGCCGCCAGCTTCTGGGAGTCCCAGAAGTCTATAAAATACGTAGAACTTGCCCATCATTATATGTTTGTTCCCATAGGTTCGGAAACCCTTGGCTCATGGGAAAAGAGTGCATCTAAGTTCCTTAAGGAGCTAGGCAGCTAGTTTTATGTTCCAGTTACTCAGCACTAATGTTCAGAGGGGTAAGCCTGCTGTATTTTGGGTACGCGCCCCAGCTCTAAGGAGCTGGATGAGATTTTCGCATTATAATCTGTGACAAACACGCAATAATATGTACTAGATATGTATCTCTCACACCTCATGTACTGTATATGAAATCTTTATGTCAACAATGTATTTCTTAAATCTTTTTTACCTATTATGTAATAAAATATAAATGTTTGGTAAAAAATAACCTGAGAATCCAAAATAGCATCCTGGTTCACTGGGTTATCTTGGGATACTAACTACCCGAGTTAATGATCCAGACACAACCTTCTTCAACCAGCAACCTTATTACCGAGCTGTATACCTTCCCGGAACCATTCTCTCACCCCCCCCACCCCTCCCACTCTCTACTAGGACTACCCCTCCCACTCACCTTCCCTCACCCTCCCACTCACCCTCCACTCATCCCTCCCACTCTCTACTAGGATACCCCTCCCACTCACCCTTCCACTCACCCTCCCCCCTCACCCTCCCACTCCCCCCTCCCACTCTCTACTAGGACTACCCAAACCCCCCTCACCCTTCCACTCCCCTCCCCTCACCCCCACTCTCTACTAGGACTACCCCTCCCTCACTCTTCCACTCACCTCCCACTCACCCTCCCCCTCACCCCCCCCACTCACCCTCCCACTCACCCTCCCACTTTTTACTAGGACTACCCCTCCCACTCACCCTTCCACTCACCCTCCCCTCTCTACTAGGACTACCCCTCCCATTCACCCTCCCCCTCTCTACTAGGACTACCCCTCCCACTCACCCTTCCAATCACCCTCCCACTCACCCTCCCACTCTCTTCTAGGACTACCCCTCCCACTCACCCCCACTCACCCTCCCAATCTCTACTAGGACTCCCCTCCCATAACCCCTCCCACTCTCTACTAGGACTACCCCTCCCACTAACGCTCCCACTCTCTACTAGGACTACCCTTCCCACTCACCCTCCCATTCTCTACTAGGATAAACCCCCCCCACTCACCCTCCCACTCTCTGCTTAGGACTACCCCTCCTCTCACCTCCACTCTCTACTAGGACTACCCCTCTCTTTCACCCTCCCACTCTCTGCTAGGACTACCCCTCTCTTTCACCCTCCCACTCTCTACTAGGACTACCCATCTCTTTCACCCTCCCACTCTCTACTAGGACTAACCATCTCTTTCACCCTCTCCCTCTCTACTAGGACTACACCTCTCTTTTACCCTCTCCCTCTCTACTAGGACTATCCCTTCGTTTCATCCTCCCACCCCCCTCCCCCTCTCTACTAGGATTACCCCTCCCTCTCACCTTCCCATTCTCTACTAGGACTACCCCTCCCTTTCACCCTCCCACTCTTACTAGGACTACCCCTCTCTTTCACCCTCTCCCTCTCTACTAGGACTACCCCTTCCCTTTTACCCTCCCACTCACCCCCCCACTCTCTACAGGACTACCCCTCCCTCTCACCCTCCCACTCTTTTACTAGGACTTTCCCCTCTCTTTCACCCTCTCCCTCTCTACTAAGACTACCCTCCCTTTCACCCTCCCAATCTCTACTAGGATTTCCCCTCCCTTTAAACCCCCAAAATCTCTACTAGGATTTACCCCTCCTTTTCCCCCTCCCCTTTTAAATGGGATAACCCTCCCTCTCACCCTCCCACTTTTACTAGGATTCCCCCTCCCTTTCACCCTCCCCCTTTATTTGGATCCCCCTTTCCCCATTTCCTCCCCACCCCCCTCCCTTTCACCCCCAATTCTCTAATGGGACTACCCCCCCCTCTCACCCCCCCAAACTCTTTATTGGCCCTTTACATTATTTTAAAGTAAGGTTAATTTAGATTATGTTAGTTTTTGGTTAAGTTAGATTATTTTTTTTTATTATCACCTGGCCGATTCCCCCCAAGGCGGGGTGCCCGAAAAAAAAAAAATTTTCCCCAATTTTTCGTCCATCACTGTCTTGCCTGAAGGGTGTTTTACACAAAAGTTTTTAAAAAACTGCAACATTAACACCCCCCCTTTCAGAGTGAGGCACTTTTTCTTCCCTTCCCCGGGGGATCAAGTCCGGCCTCCCGGGTTTCCCTAAATCCCTTCAAAAATTTTTACTTTGCTCACACTCCAACAGAAACGTCAAAAACCCCCCCCCCCCCTTTGGGTCCCCAATTCACTCCTATAAAACACGTCCGCATGCCTGCGGGAAAGCCCAAGCCCCTCCCCACAAAAAACCTCCTTTCCCCCCTCCCCCCAAAACCCTTCCTAGGCGCCCCCTCCCCCGCCTTCCTTCCACTACGGGGCTGATAAACTCTTAAAGTCATTCTGTTTCGTTTCCATTCTTTTCTACATGCCGAACCACCTCAAAAAACCCTTCCTCAGCCCTTGGACAACTTTTTGGGTAACCCCGCACTCCTCCTAACTTCCAAACTACAAATTCTCGGGCATTATATTCCACAACAAAATTCCCCTCAGACATGACATCTCCACTGCCCCCAGCCTTCTCCTCGCTGCAACATTCTTCACCCAGGGCTTCCACCCTTATAAGAGCGTTGGTTAAAACTATACTCTCATACCCCCCCTTCTTTGCCCCCAAGGAAAAAAGTTCTTTGTCTCCACGGGACTTCCTAAGTGCACCACTACTTTTTTTTCCTCATCAATTCTATGATTCCCTCATTTTTCATAGACCATCCGCTGACACGTCCACCCCCAAAAATATCTGAATACGTTCACCTCCTCCATACTCTCCCCCTCCAATATGATATTAATCTTTCTCCCCTTTAATCTTTTTGTTTCCCCTCATAACCTTACTTTTTCCCTGTATTCACCTTTAATTTTCTTTTTTTGCACCCCCTCCCAAAATTCATCCCCCAAATCTCTGCAGCTTTCTTCAAAAATTTTCCCAATTTGGATTTTGTTAGATTGGTTAGTTTTTGGGTTAGGTAATGATAGGTTGGGGGTTAGGGTTACTTTTGGGGTTAGATTAGGTTAGGTTTTGTTGGGTTAGGTTAGGTATTTTTAGGTTAGATTGGGTTAGGTATTGTTGGGCTAAGTTAGGTTAGTTTAGGTTGGGTTTATTTTGGGTTAGGTTTGGTATTGTTAGGTTAGGGTTGGTTTTTATTTTTGGGTTTATTAGTTTTGGGTTTGGGTTTATTGTTGGGTTTAATTTGGGGATTTTTTGGGTTAGGGTGGGGTTTGGGTTAGGTTAATTAGGTTAGGTTTTGTTGGTTTTTTGGGTTACGTAGTTTGTTACGGAAATTTCGGGAAAAATAGCCTAGATTTTTTTTGAGTGGGTTAGGTTAGGTAGGGTTTAAAGTTAGGTTAAAAATAGATTAGGTTTATTTGGGGTTAAGAAAGGGTTTACCCTTGGGTTAAAGTTATTTTTCAGTTGGGTTATCCCAAATTTTGGGTTTAAAGGGTTTGGTTGGGTTATATTTTTTGTTGGGTTTAATTTAGGTCAAGTTTGTTTAGGTTAATTTAAAATTTAGGTTACGTTAAATTAGGTAAGCTTTGGATTGGTTAGGTTATGTTAAATTAATTTTAGGTTTTGTTAAATTAGGTAGGCTAGGTTAGATTTTTTTAAAAATGGGTTAGGTTGGGTTTAAAATTAGGCTGGGGTTGGTTGGGTTTAGGTCGGGGTTTAATTTAGGCTAGGTTGGGTTGGGTTAAAAAAGGGTTCTTTAGGTTTTAAATTTAAAATTTAAAGGGGAAGGCAAAGCTTAGGCAAAAGTTAGGTTTAGGTAAGTGTAGAGTAGTCATGTTAAATTTAGGTTACGTTATGTTAACTTTTATTTAAAATACAATTCCCGCGCCCAATAATTTTCAAGCGAATATTAAATTTTTTATATTGAAATGATTTTTGTTTTTTAAGAGAGAGGAGAGGGGAGAGAGAGAGGAAGAAGGGGAGGGGAAAAGGGGGGAGAGAGAGAGAGAGAGAGAGAGGAGAGAGAGAGGAGGTTTTGTCTACCTTCGGTTTTGGCGGGTTTTTCCCCCCTTTTTCAAAAAAATTAAGGTACATCCCCATCCCCCCTTCCCCTCGTGGGGGGTCCCCTCTTGCCCATTTCCTGTCACCAGCCCCCCCCTCACCCCACCCCTCGCCCCAATCCCCCCTCTCCCTAGCCCTTTAAATTTTTTAACCCCTTCCCATCCCCAGAGTCGGTTTTATACTAACCATCCTCTTCCCCCTCCCCTTTTCCCCCTCCCTTCCCATTTTTCCCCCCTTCTCCTCCCCTTTCCCAAAACCCTGTTCCAGGACCAAACCTTTCTCTTTCGAAGGCGCTTTGGGCCCCCTTTCCCCAAACCCCCACCCGGGCCTAATTTTACCTTCCACCAGACACCCCTCCCCCCCCAGAGACACCATCCCCCACCAGAGATACCACCCCCACCAGAGACACCATCCCCCACCAGGGACACCACCCCCCCCCAGGTAAACCCTCCCCAAAAAAAGAAAAATACCCTCCCCACCAGAGGGCACCATTTCCCCCCCCCAAGGGCAATCCACCACCCCGAGAACCATCCCCCACCCGAGATACCATCCGCCACCAGAGACACCATCCCTCACCAGAGACAAATTTTTCCCCCAAAGGACCCCCCCCTCACCAGGACCCCATCCCCCCCAAAGAGACCCCCATCCCCCCCAAAAGAGGGCTCCCTCCCCCACCCGGGGATACCATCCCCAAACCCGAGCACCATTTCCCCAAAAAAGAGACCCATCCCCCCCCAGAGATACCATCCCCCACAAGAGAAAACCAAACCCCCACCCCAAAACACCATTCCCCACCCGACACACCTTCCCCCACAGAGGCACCATCCCCCCCCAGAGGGCCCCCATCCCCCACCCCAAAACACCACCCCCCAAAAGAGACCCCCTTTCCCCACCAGAGCACCATTTCCCCCCAGAGACACCCTCCCCCAAACCAAAAAATTTCCATCCCCCAACCCCAAAACACCCCTCCCCACCAGACCCCCCATCCCCACCAGGGGAAAACCCTCCCCCACCCAAGAAAACCCCTCCCCCCCCCAAGACACCATTCCCCCAGAGACACCATCCCCCCCCAAGAAAACCATCCCCCCCCAGAGACCCCCCCCCCCCCCCCCCCCCCCCCCCCCCCCCCCCCCCCCCCCAAGACACCTTTCCCCACCCGAGGGCACCCTCCCCCCCCCAAAAACACCCTCCCCCCAGGAACCATCCCCCCCCAAGATAACCCCCCCCCAAAAAGACCCCTATCCCCCCCCAAAAGGGCAACCACCCCCACCCAAGACACCCCTCCCCCAAAAAAAGAGCACCCTCCCCCACCCCGAGGACACCATCCCCCCCCCAAAGGGCCCCCATCCCCCCCAGGGGACACCACCCCCACAAGAGACACCCCTCCCCCAAAACCCGAGATACCATCCTTACCAGAGACACCATCCCCCACCAAAGACACCATCCCCCACCCGAGACACCATCCCCCCCCCAAGGCACCATCCCCCCACCCGAGACCACCACCCCCACCCGAAATACATCCCCCACCAGAGCCCCCATCCCCCACCAGAGACCAAATCCCCCCCCAGAGGGCACCCTCCCCAAAAAAAGACCCATTCCCCCCCAGGACACCAAACCCCCACCCCAAAACCCCCATCCCCCCCCCAGAAAACACCATCCCCCCCCCAAAGGGGCACCATCCCCCCCCCCCCCCCAGAGACACCATCCCCCCCAAAGACCCATCCCCACCCCAAGGGCACCATTTTCCCCCCCCAGAGACACCCTCCCCCCCCAAGACAAACCCTCCCCCCCCCAAAACACCATTCCCCACCAGAGGGCAAACCATCCCCCCTCCCAAAACACCATCCCCCCCCAGAGACACCCTCCCCCAAACCCCCACACCAACCCCCACCCGAGATACCCTCCCCCACCAGATATACCATCCTCCAAACAGAGAAACAAACCTCCACCAGGTTAAAATCCCTCAACCCGAGTACCCCTCCATCACCAGAGATACCCCCTTTCCCCACCAGAGATACCATCCTCCAAAAGAGATTTCCCTCCTTCACTAGAGATTTCCCTTCTTCCCCCAGAGATACCATCCACCACCCCGAGATACCCTCCCCCCCAGAGGGGTACCCTCCCCCCAACCCGAGATACCAAAACCCCCCCAGGGGATACCATCCCCACCGGGATACCATCCTCCACCAGAGATACCATCCTCCACCAGAGGTACCATCCTCCACCAAAGATATCCCCCACCAGAGGTACCATCCCCCACCAGAGATACCTTTCCCAACCAGAGACACAATCCCCCACCAAAGATACCATCCTCCACCAGAGATACCATCCTCCACCAGAGGTACCATCCTCCACCAGAGATACCATCCCTCACCAGAGATACCATCCCTCACCAGAGATACCATCCCTCACCAGAGATACCATCTTCCACCAGAGATACCATCCCTCACCAGAGATGCCATCCCTCACCAGAGGTACCATCCTCCGCCAGAGATACCATCCCATACCATACCGCAGATGAAAGGTCACACACACATGAGCTACTAAGTCTCTGCGAAAAACACACCTTAAGCCAGCAGATAGTGGAACCAACAAGACTAGAAAACACACTTGACCTTATCTTCACAAATAATGAGGACCTGATAAGAGACATAAGAATATCAAAAACAACTAATTCCGATCACAATCTAATCGAAGTCCAGACGTACATGCATAGGGGTCCTGAACAGCATAATGCATGTACCTGTGAAGGTGTCTTCACAAAATACAATTTCAACAACAAGAACATCAACTGTTACCAGGTAAACCATGTCCTAAACGAAACATGTTGGGAAGATGTCTTAAATGACATGGATCCAAACCAGTCCCTTGAAAGGATCAAACTTCCTGGTAGCCAAACCATGTTCTAGGCATATTCCCCTAAGAAAGAAAAGAGCAGGAGTAAACTGGAGAGAAAAGACGCTCCCTCTACAGAAGACGCGAAGAGTCACTGAGCTCCTAAGGAGTGCTAGAATATCTGATACACGAAAGGAGGCGCGGGACCAGGGAAGGTGGAAAACTATCGAACTTAAGCTAAATGACTCTTAACAGGAACCAAGTAGAGGCAGGAGGAGCTTAAAGCAATTAGTGAAATTGAAAGAAATTCAAAATATTTCTTTTATATGCCAAAAACAAGGCAAATACCCATCTAGTATCGGGCCCATTACTCAACGGATGGGAATTACAAGATGACAACAAGAAATGGTGAAATATTGAAAATCCCAGTACGAATCTGTTTTAGTAAAAACCCACTAATCGGTCTGAGGATCGACGACCCAAATGATTTCTTCATGAATGAGCCTCAAAACTCCATAAATGTATGCCAGATTTCCGACATTACCCTAACTCCGATAGATTTCGAAAAAGCCATTGACAACATGCCTATGCACTCAGCCCCGGGCCCAGACTCGTGGAACTCTGTTTTCATTAAGAACTGCAAGAAACCCCTCTCGCGTGCCCTAAGTACACTATGGAGGAGGAGCTTGGAAATTCCACAGTCACTTAAAACAACGGATATAGCCCCACTCCATAAAGGTGGCAGCAAAGCATTAGCTAAGAACTATAGACCAATAGCTCTGACATCCCACATCATAAAAATCTTTGAAAAAGAGTGCTAAGAAGCAGGATTGCAAATCACCTGGATTCCCAAAATCTGCACAATCCAGGGCAACATGGGTTCAGGGCAGGTCGCTCCTGCCTCTCACAACTACTGGATCACTATGACATGGCCTTGGATGCACAGGAAGAAAATCAGAATGCAGATGTAATATACACAGACTTTGCAAAAGCATTTGACAAATGCGATCATGGCGTAATAGCCCATAAAATACGTGCTAAAGGAATAACTGGGAAAGTGGGGAGATGGATCTTCAACTTCCTAACAAATCGAACACTAAGAGTAGTGGTCAACAGAGTTAAATCGGAGGCTGCCATAGTGAAGAGCTCTGTTCCACAAGGCACACTACTCGCCCCCATCTTATTCTTATCCTCATATCAGACATAAACAGAGATATGCACCACAGCACCGTATCATCCTTTGCGGATGATACTAGGATCTGCATGAGGCTGTCGTCTGCTGAGGACGCGGTTAACCTCCAAGAAGATATAAACAAAGTTTTCCAGTGGGCAACGGTAAACATATGATGTTCAATGAGGACAAATTCCAATACTCTGTTATGGAAAACTGTAGGAGATAATAACTAGAACAGAGTATACTACTGACTCCGGCCATACAATAGAGCGGAAAAATAATGTAAGGGACCTGGGAGTAGTAATGTCTGAGGATCTCACTTTCAAGCATCACAACAGTGCTACGATCGCACGTGCAAAGAAAATGATAGGATGGATAATGAGAACTTTCAAAACGAGAGATGCCAAGCCCATGATGATCCTTTTCAAATCACTTGTTCTCTCTAGGCTGGAATACTGCTGTAACATTAACATCTCATTCAAAGCAGGTGAAATCGCAGATCTAGAAAGTGTACAGAGATCTTACTGCACATTAAGTTCTTCAAGCACTTAACTACTGGAAACGCTTGGAAGCACTTGACTTGTACTCGTTGGAACGCAGGAGGGAGAGATATATCATAATCTACACTTGGAAAATCTTAGGAAGGAATGGTCCCAAATCTGCACACAGAAATCACTCCCTACGAAAGTAAAGACTGGGCAGGCGATGCAAAATGCCCCCAATAAAAAGTAGGGGCGCCATTGGTACACTAAGGGAAAACACCATAAGTGTCCGGGCCCAAAACTGTTCAACAGCCTCCCATCAAGCATTAGGGGAATTGCCAATAAACCCCTGGCTGCCTTAAAGAGAGAGCTGACAGATACCTAAATCAGTCCCGGGATCAGCCGGGCTGTGGCTCGTACTTTGGGAAACGCGGGGGCGGCCAGCAGTAACACCCCAAGTTGATCACCCCTTTTTTTCCAATCGGGAAGGCCTGGCCCTGGACCGGGCCGCGGGGGCTTTTGATCCCCGGAAAAAACCCTCCAGGTAACCCCCAGGTAACCCACCGAGATACCACCCTCCCCAAGATACCATACTCCACCAGAGATACCTTTTCCCACCCTAAAAGAAAACCACCCCCAAACCAGAGATACCATCCTCCCCCCGGAGGCACCTTTCCTCCACCAATGAAACCACCCTCCCCAATTTGATCCCATCCTCCCCCCAGAGTTTTCATCCCTCACCGGGAGATACCAAACCTTTCACCAGGGGATACCAACCCCCACTATAAAATCCCCTCCTCCACCAAAAGTTTACCATCCCTCCCCCAAAGGAAAACCATCCTCCACCAATGAACCATCCTCCACCAGGGATACTACCCCCTCCCAGAGATACCATCCCCACCAGAGATACCATCCCCCAAACCAAGAACCACCCCCTCCCCCCGAGGTCCCATCCAAAACCCCGGGAAAGTTTACCACCCTCCCCACAGATATCTTTCTCACCAGGGGAAACCACCTCCCCCAAGAGGAAACCCCAATCCTCCACCGGGAAACCCCACCCCTAAACCAGAGATCCCAAACCCTCCCCCAAGGGACCATCCCCCCCAGGGGATACTATCCCTCCCCCAGAGATCCCCACCCCTCACCAGAGAACCACCCTCCCCCAAAAATACCATCCCTCCCAGAGATCCCAAACCTCCCCCAAGATACTATCCCTCACTACAGATTTTTTATCTCTCAGAAAATAACCACCCCCAAACCGAGTTTAAATTTTTCCCCCAGAGAAAACCATCCCTCACCAAATACCATCCCCCAAACCAGAGATCCCATCCCCCAAACCAGAGATACCTTTCCTCCAAAAAGAAAAAAAACCCTCCCCCGGGGTTTACCATCCTCCCCCAAGATACCACCCCACCAAAAGGTTTACCATCCCCCACCAGAGATACCATCCCCCATCGGGGAAAACCATCCCTCCCCCAAGATACCACCCTTTCCCCCAGGTTTACCTTCCCTCCCAGGGGATAATCCTCCTCCCCAAAGGATTCCCACCCCTCACCAGAGATACCATCCCTCCCCAAGAGAACCATCCCTCCCCAAAAAGAAAACCATCCCCCACCAGAGACCCCATCCCTCACCAAAAGAAACCATCCCTCACCAAGATACCTCCCCACCAGAGATAATTTTTTCCCTCCACCAGAGTTAAATCCTCCCCCCAGGGGAACCACCTTTCCACCGAGATACCATCCCTCACCAGAGAACCACCCTAAACCAGAGATACCCCAAATTCCCTCACCAGAGATCCCAAACCTCCCCCAGAGATACCATCCCTCACCAGGTTTTTAAAAAATCCCTCCCCAAAGGGGAACCTTTCCTCCCCCAGAGAAAACTTTCCCTCCCCCAAGAGATTAACCTTCCCCCCCGAGATACCTCCTCCCCCCAGAAAACCAATTCCTTTCCACCAGAGATACTTCCCCCTCCAAAAGGGAAAACCATCCTCCACCAGAGTTCCCATCCCCCCCCCCGGGGAAACCATCCTCCCCCAAAAGTTCCCAATCCCTAAACCAGGATCCCAATCCCCCCCCAAGTTTCCACATCCCACCAGAGAAAACCCACCCCCTTCCCCAGAGATACCTTTCCTCCACTAGAGATACCATCCCCACCGAGGTACCACCCTTTCCACCGTTTCCCACCCCCCCACCAGAGTTTCCATTTTCCCCCCAAGGGGAAACCAAACCTCCAACAGAGATACCATTCCTCCCCCAAGGAAAAACCCATCCTCCAACAGAGATACCATCCCCCCCCAGAGGGTCCCAATCCCCAAACCAAGATCCCCATCCTCCACCAAAATTTCTTCCCCCCCAACAGGAAAACCACCCCTCCCAGAGATACCATCCCCCACCCAAAGGTTTTCCATCCCTAAACCAGAGGTAAAACCCTTTCCCCAGAGTTTCCCACCTCCCCCGAATACCATACTCCAAAAAAAAAGGGGGGGTAACCCTCAAAAGAGTTCCCCATCCCCCAAACCAAGACCTTCCCCCCCACCGGGAGGCCATCCCCCCACCGGGAGGTCCCAACCTCCACCAAAAGGTCCCAAACCCCTAAACCCAGAGGTACCACCCCACCAGGGGGTACCATCCTCCAAAAAGGGGTTCCCATCCTCCACCAGGGTTTACCATCCCTAAAACCAAGGACCATCCCCCACCAAGGTCCCCTTTCCCTAAACCAGAGGTCCCCAACCTCCCCAGAGGACCCATCCCTCACCAAGGAAACCACCCCTCCCACCGAGGTACCACCCTTTCCCCCAAAGGGAAACCATCCTAAAACCAGAGGTACCATCCCTCCAAATGGTACCAACCTCCCCCAAATTGGTAACCCCCCCCCACCCAAGGTCCCCCCCCTTTCCCCCAAAAAAGGTTTCCCACCTACCTAGGTACCTCCCCCAAGAGTACCAAATTCCCAACAAGATACCACCCTCACCAGAGGGTTACCTTTCCTCCACCAGGGGAAACCCCCCCCCAAACCAGAGTTCCCAAAACCCCCTCCAAAAAGGTCCCAAATCCTCCCCAGGGTCCCAAACCCTTCCCCCCAGAGGGTACCATCCCTACCGAGGGAAAATTTCCCTCCACCAGGGGTTACCCTTTCCCTCACCAGGGGTTCCTTCCCCACCAGGGGTTTAAAACCCCTCCCCCAAGGGTACCATCCTCCACCAGAGGAAACCCTTCCTCCACCAGAGGTACCATCCCCCCACCGGGGGGTCCACCCCCCACCCAGGGAACCATCCCTCCACCAAAAAGGAAAAACCATCCCCACCAAAAGGTTTTTTAACCCCCCCCAAACCAAAAGATCCCACCCCCACCAGGATACCATCCTCCCCCAGAGAAACAAAACCCCAACGATTACCATCCCTAAACCCGGGGTCCCAACCCTTTCCACCAGAGATACCTTTCCCCCACCAGGTTTACCTTCCCCCCCAATAGGTACCATCCTCCCCAAAATTTTTAAAATCCCCACCGGGAGAAAAACCACCCCTCCCCCGAGGTACCACCCCCTCCCCAAGGGGAAAACCAACCCCTTTCCCCAAAAGGGGAAAACCTCCTCCACCAAGTTACCATCCCTAAACCAGGGATACCTTACTCCCCCCGGGGAGGAAACCATCCTCCCCAGAGTTTCCATCCCTCCCCAAAGGGGGGCCCAATCCCTCCCCCAAGAGATTACCATCCCCCCCCCCGAGATCCCATCCTCCCCCAAAGGGGGAAACCACCCTCCACCAAGTACCATCCCTCACCGGGGTCCCAACCCCTCCCCATAGATCCCATCCCTCACCAGGGGGGTCCCAAAATCCTCCACCAGAGATACCCCCTCACCGGGGAGGTCCCATCCCACCGAGTCCCAAATTCCCTCACCGAGATACCATCCTCCCCCAAAGGTTTCCACCTCCACCAGAGATCCCAAATCCCTCCCAGAGTTCCATCCCCTCCACCAGAGAAAACCTTCCCCCCCCAAAAAAGGGTCCCAACCCTTCCCCCAGAGATACCCCCTCCCCCGAATCCCCATCCCCTCCCCAGGGGTTTCCATCCTCCCCCAAGAGTTTCCCCATCCCTCCCCCCGAGGTTCCCAATCCTCCACCAGGATCCCAAACCCCTCCCCAAAGATAAAAATCCTCCACCAGTTTTTACCATCTAAAACAGAGAACCATCCCTAAAAACCAAAAGGGGGGGGGGGACCATCCATCACCAAAATCCCTCCTTTTCCCTCACCAGAGGCTATTCCCCACCAGAGATCCCTTTCCCCAAACCAGAGATCCCATCCCTCCAAAAAAGAGATACCTTCCCTAAACCAGAGATCCATCCTCCCCGGTTTACCATACTAAAAACAGGGGAACCACCCCCCCACCAGAGATAAATCCCCCCCAGAAAAATACCATCCTCCACCAAGTTACCTTTACCCCCAACAGAGATCCATCCCCCACCAGGGGAAAACCATCCTCCACCCAGGTACCATACCCCACCAAGATCCCATCTACTAAGGGAATGGGTAAAAAAAATCAAATTTTGGGTTTAAAAATGTTTCCGTAAGCTTGGAAGGGAAAATTTGGGAAAACCGGGAAGAAGACCGGGGGAAAATAAAGGGGAAGGGGGGGAAGGAACAAAAAACAACGACAGAATAAGAAGATGGGGAACTAAGGAGAAAAAGAGGGGGGAAAAGAAAGCTGTTGTCATAAAAAGGGGAAGGGGGAGGTGAAAAATGAGTTTGGTTTTGCAAAGGAATTGGGGCCCGGGAAAGGGTCCCAATGCCTTTGCATTGGATTCTTGGCAAGAGAGGGGGGAGAGAGAGAGGGGGAGAGAAAATAGGTGGGGGGCAAAAGCAATGTCCAAGATGTTTTTAAAAATTTTAAATGGCGCGGGGGGAACATTTGGGGAGAAAATTTTTTAAGAAACGATCATAGTCCCCATTTTTAAAAATTTGGAGACAGCCCAAAGGGTTTTTAAAAGTAATGAAATCATGACCGGGCAAACCAGGAAAAAGAAATTTGGAGGAAATAAAATGAAAAGGGGAAAGAAATCCATAAAAAAAATAGAAAAAATTTGGGCTTAGAGCTGAAAACCTTGTTGGGGTTTCCAAAAACACAGTGATAAAAAAGTAAATCATTTTTTACTTAACCTCGCAACAGAGGAAACAATTTTTCGGGGTGGGTACAAGCAGGGGGCCCCATCATGAATTTTAAAGAGTCATTAGGGCCCCCTTAATCAGCATATGTCCGTTTTGGGGGTGGGCCCAGCCCCCAGAAATACAACCCACACCCGAAAAGGGCCACTTTAAAGAATTTGAAAAATTACAATGGAAATACAACAAATTTCCCTGAAAACCAAAGAAACATGGTGGAAAAAAAGGCTACTGTACAAAGTTATGGAGTTTTGAAACAAGAAGAAAAAACTTAAACGAACTAAAAACTGTTTGACATTAAAAAAACAAGAAACTAGAGAAGGGACCTGAAAACATTCACGATAACCCCAACCCAAAGAAAAAAGGGGAAAAACCCAGTTAAAAAGGGTTTTGTTTGGGTTTCTCAAAATGGGGAACTGAAAAATCGTCATTACATTTTTTCTCTCATGTGGGGGTTTTTTTGTTTATTTTCCGTCAGGGTTTTTTGGTTTTTTAATTTTTTAAAAATTTTATAAAAATCAAGGAAAAATTGATAGGAAAAGTTTTGGGGAAAGGGACTTTTTTTTAGGGGCCCGGGAAAAAAATTTACAGGGGCATGATGGAGGTTTAATGACCAGATGAAAATAAGGACCGGGAAAAGAAAGCTGTCGTCTCGGGGGGTTTCGGGGAAGAGCCCAAAAATAATAGAAAATAAAAAATGGGGGGAAGACGGGTTTCCCGTACATAGTTTTAAGAGCAGGTATGACAGGGCCCAAGGGGCCCGAGGGGGAAAGGGAAACCCTGGTAAAAAAACAGAAAAGTTAAGGGGCCCCTTGGGCCCGGGAAATGATGCCAAAAAAACCCCCACAACCCCCACAAAACACCCAAAAACACACACCCCACACACACACACACACCCACACACAAAACCCCCCACCCCACCCCACCCAAACACAAACCACCACCCCCGCGCGCGCGCACAAAACCCCAAACCACAAAAAAGGGATCTGGACGGGCCCTCCAGACCTGTCCAGAAAATTGGCCCCTGGAGTTAAAACCCACCAAGTGCAAACCCATAAGACTGGGGGGGGGGGCCAAAGAAAAAAACCGCAAACGGAGTCAACGTTAGGACCCAGGGGACTCCCAAACCCTCCCCTAAAGGGAAAAAAAAAGATTTTGGGGGTGGTAAAACCCGGGCACATCTCCTAAAAGCGACAAAAACCCAAAAAAAACGCCGCAGCATATGGGCCCTAGCAAACCTCGGGGAAAACCAAAAATTTCCAAAAATTTTTAATAAGGAATCTTTTCAGGCCCCTTTGTACCCCGGTACGTTGGGCCCAAAATTGGAGTATGCGGCACCAGTTTGAAACCCACACCTAGCCAATCCCGTAAAGAAAAAAAGAAAAGTGAAAAGGGTTTTTGCAAAAAGACTACCCCCCCAGAGCTAAGGGGGTTTGCCCCTTACGAGGAGATTTTAAAGGGGGAAATAAACCCTGACGACACTGGGGGACATTTAAAAAAGGGGGGGGGGACATAAACGACATACAAAAAAAACTGGGGGGAAAAAATTGAAAAGGGGACAAAGACAGGATTTTCCCCACAGATGGGACACACAAAAGGGGACACATTAAAAAGGGTTGAAAGCCACAGTTTTGAACACGGGGAAAGTTGGGAAGTATTTCTTCAGTCCCGGATTTGTCAGAAAGTGGAAATATTTTGGGAAAGCGATGTAGGGGAAAGGCGGGAAACCATAAAATAGTTTTAGCCGCGGGTACAAAGTTGGGATTTAAAGTCCTTCCCCAAGGCCAGGTTTTTTCCCCAGTGGGCGTCCCCAAACCCGGTCGGGCCCAATGGGGGATTCGTCCCCTTCCCTGTCTGTTTTTCCTGCAACTTCGGGCTTGCAAGTTCCAGTTACCTCAAGTGCTGAGGACCCCCTGAAAACCTTGAGTGCTTGAGCCTACCCTGCAATTCTGCTAGTTCAAGTAGTAAGTTTCCCCAGGGGGGAAATCCCGTTGGGAAAAAACGATTACTTGCAACAGAAATGCCCATCATGCCAATCTTTTGTTGATTTCACATGCCATCTGCCAGAAAAAAACCGTTTCTGTCTTTGGCTATTTCCCCTCACTGGGAGTGTTGTTTGTTTTTCCTAGGTTCCAGATGGGGGTCACGCCCCTTTTTGGACAGTGTTTCTTGCAAAGTAAAAGGTCTATTTGTTGACCATCCTTACATGTTGTAAAGGAGATAGTAAGATCCATTTCTTAGTAAACACTTTTTGGTCACATTTTTTTCCCCTTTCGGAAAAAAATTTACCAATCTTGTTAAACCTTGTTAAATATCCTTACCCTTTTTTCAGGTGAGGTTGAGTTGTCACCCGGACCAGGGGGCCGGGTGTTTTTCGGGCCGGGGGGGACCTCATCCATTTTCCACTGATCAATCTTTTTCCCCCCCCAGTGGGGGGGGAAAAGCCCTAGCCCCCAAATGCCCTTTCCCCGGGACGAGGTCAAGGTTTGTTGCTCTTTTGAACAAACTTTCCGTAAAGCCAAATTGCCTTAAAAAGGTGAGAAGGGGGGTAAAAACAAACCCTTTTTTTGTCCCATGGGTATTTCCATTTAAACCGGGGGTTATTAAGACCTTCTATTTACCTGATCCCCAGAACCCCTCTTTCACAAGTTGCTGTCCCCGAAGTTTGGGATCAATCAAATGCTTGATGATGGGTTTTTTTGCCCCTGGGCAATTCACCTTGGAATGCACCCTTGATACTAGTACCTAAAAAAGGAGGTATTGGGCCCCCAGTGTTTCCCTTTAGGAAGTTAAAAAGCAAAAACATTTCCAGATCGTTTTCCCACTTCCTTCTGGGGATCTTTTACGTAACATGGGAGAAAACAAAGTCTTTTCAACCCGGACTTGTTACGGGGTTTTGACAAGTCCCTCTTCCAAAGGAACCCAAAGAGCTAACTGCTTCTCCACTCCTAAGGTCATTATCACTTCCTCCAAGGCCCTTTTGGATTACGATCTTCCCCTATCGCGTTCTCAAGGCTCTGACTAATATCTTTAGAGGTCTCATAGGAATGCACTTAGGGGTTACTTAGAGACCGAAATCGTCATGTTAAAACAGGGAACACGCTTAAAAGGATTGTTTAAGTATTTGGTAACTTGAAGAAGCCAATTTAAATCAAACTGTCTAAATGTCAAATTTTTTCAGATCAGAAATTAATTTTTTTGGTCCGTAGACTCCTAGAGGGGGGTTTTTCACTGACCAAAATAAAGAACTGCGTACAAATTTTCCAATTCCCAAAACGCTGATGCCGTAAGATCCTTTGGGGGCTTAGCAGGGTTTTTAAAAAATCTTTTTTTTGCCAATTTTTCTTCCAAGCGCCCCTAACGAGTTTTAAGAAAAAGCCCTTTTGTTGGCCTTTCCCCAAGAAAAGCATTCCAAACTCTAAAAGAAAGTAACAACTGTCCAATTTTAAATTTCCCCGATTTTTCTAAGCCCCTTTTATCGGGGAAACTGATGCTGTTTATTGGCAAGGTCCTACTAGTTAGAAACGATGGGAGTACAACCAGTTTTCTTTGCTAGCCGATCCTCAAGGCTGAAAATAATTATACAGTAACTGGCAAGAAGCTTACCAATAGTATGGTCTTTTTTAAAGCACTTCTGAACATTATTTATCATTAAATTTTCATTCTTGACAAACCGCTCCACGTACCTTATTCGACAAACACCTCTTTAAGTTAGCCAATAGACCTTGGTACCCAAAAAGGGTTCAATCCCCCCTTTTTGAACATTTACCTGGCAACAAAGTATCGCAGTCCCTTTTTGCAAAATGTTAAAAAAAGTAACTGCGGACCCTCCATTTCCCTCCCGAAATGAAAGAAGCTCAACGGCAGTCCTCATGGGTTTCGGGGTGTGATTCGATTCCTGCCCAGAAACAATTCTGACTGTGAAGCATCGCACCCTCAGTGACTTTGTCTGCCCAAAAATTTTACGTTAAACACCCGAGGGGGGTACTCAGAGAAGAGATACCGTCGTAATTTCCAGTGATTTAGCCTTACAGCTAGTTCCGATGTACCGGGTTTGGCACCCTGGTATGGATCGTTCAGAAAAAACAACCAGATTGAAATACTTTTGGCCCGTTGGCAACTGATATTTCGGGGTATTTTAAGAAATTAGGTCTGCATGCAAAAAAGGGGGGTCCAATCCAATCCAAGTTATCCAAAATACTACAAACCGGGGAAAGATTTTGCAGAAACTGTTAAATAATTTCCCTGTTCCCTCCAGGGGGAACAACTCTGTGTGTTTTTGGTAACCATTTCCCCCAGATATTGTGTTCCTATGCGATAGCGCGAAAAGGGGAGCCCAAAGCGTTTTTTTTAAAAAATGCTTTCTGCAGGCATACCCCCAAAATCCCCCCATAAAGATAAAGGGGGGAATTCTGTAATTAGATTTTTGAAAATTTGGTACCTTGTACAAGATCTCTAAACCACCCTTGTTCCTCACATCCTGCCAGCAATGGGGTTGCAAACGAACCAATAAAAAGTAGTTGAAAGTCATGAAGCCACTATCAACCCAAAGAGAAACTTGGATGAAGTTATAACTGATGTGCAGCGTGCTGTAAATTTCCTGCTTACAATGTTTCTATAGGTGACACTCCACATTATGCATTGTATGGTGTAGAAAAACCCGTTTCCCTATGAATTGTTAATTTCTAATCCTAAACCAAAATTACAACCCTGATTATTTTCATACAACTCGTACCAGCCTAGCTCAAAGCAACTTAGAAAAACCATGAAACACTTCATAAATCAACAGCAGAATTTACAATAGTCGCAAACACTCGAGCAAAAGCCTCCCAAATCAAAGTAGTGGTTCGAGAGTTATGCTGACTATCTTTAACAAATACGTCTGCAAATGCCTAAAACTTGATCAAAAGTTTGTTGGTCCTTATCGAGTAGTTGAACATATCAATGCAACAAGTATAAGGTTAAGAAATTGTAATGGTCCGTATAAGAATCGCATTTAGATCCTATGAAGGGGTTTTTTTTTAGTTATTTATAATAATGTTCCCAACCAGATACAAATTGACAGACTCTGACAACCCTCCCTGATCCCGTACACACATCCTGATACTCATCCAGAATGATCAACCTGAATGTCTTATTCCCTACGTACACAGACAGGTATTGAAGAAATCCTCAATATCATTTGTAACTACCAATTCAGGATTTTTGCATCATATACACATGAGTTAGCCATGCAACAGAGTTTGATCCTCCCAGAGATGACCCCATCGCATATGTCAATCTCACCCTACAGAGTTGGGGGTTAAATGTAAATAACCTGTGTAGATGAATAATACAGTAATCACTTATCATTATCAAAATTTTTTTTTTGTTGTTCAACGTTCTCTCCGAATACTGAGATTTTAACAGTCTAGTATGTTATTGTGTTATTTATTTAACAGTCAGATTATGAGTGCAACCAAATCTTCCTTTCTGTTTAAACAAAACACTTCATTCTTTGTATATATTTCTTCCATCAGAATCCGTAATCACATGAATACAGATCGATCTGACAAATTTTTTTATATCACTTCCATTGTGTAATCCTAATGTTGAAGTTTCATTGCGATGAGGTGCTAATTTCATTACAGTAAGTTCATATATCAATTACGTAAGCTTCCATTCCAATATCTCCTTATGTTAAAATGCTCAATTGAGTGTTGTTGTAACTTTGACATTGTAATAATCAGCCAAGCCGTACACCTCCGTCTCTAGTTTGTATTAGCTGTATGTCAGGACAACATACATTAGCGTCGCCGAGCTCTCAGTGTCGTGTGGGGTTCGGTAGAGATACGAGGGTGAAGGTAACACCTTGTTGGATGGTAACTCTATATAATGTCAGACTGTGGATGAGAGGTGGGAGCCAGGCCTGCCGTGTTCTTGCCTGTTCGTAGGTGGTCCGTCGAGTGAGGATGAGGTAGCCTGTCCTGCTCACTCATGGAGCATCCTGTGATGTCATACAGTCACAGGCCTAAGGGATCTTCTATATAAACACATGGATGGTACTATGATACTCAGCTAATCTATATAACACATATAAGGGGATCAGCAACTATGCTGACATCAGTAATTCCAGTTATCAGTAACCAGTTACCAGTAGATGACTCACTACCAACCGTCTGTGTGAATCACTGACTGTTATTCACGTTGCTGCTGACAATAGCATGTTTTTGAACACCGCTCACCCCTAGGCACTGGTGGGTCAGTCTGAGATAGAGAGCAGAGAGAGGCAGGGCGGCTGATGGTGCTTCCCATACTTTCCAATTATATAAACATAACCAAACCACCTACGTGAGTGATTTTACTCCCATCCACGTTATCGACCCACATGACATTTAAGCAGAGTATGATAAAGCGTCACGGTCCAGGGAAGAGACCTAGTATGATCAGTGAAGGCAGGGCCAGGACTCGACGCGACCCCTGCCACCTCAACTGGTGAGGTAGTACACACACACAGGCACACACACACAGGGCACACACACACAGACACACACACAGGAACACACACACAGGCAACACACACACAGGCGCGCACACACACACACTCACACCACCCAACACACACACACACACACACACACACACACACACACACAGGCACTCACACAGGCGCACACACACACACACACACACAACACACACACACAACACACACACACACACACACACACACACACACAACACACACACCTTAATAAGGAAATCGATTCAAGACACTGTACACTGTGTATGTTAGGCCCATCTGGAGTATGCAGCCCAGTCTGGAACCCCCACACCTGTCAAGCACGTCAAGAAGTTAGAGCAGTACAAAGGTTTTGCAACAAGGCTAGTCCCATACTCATGGAAGTCGCACGAGGAAAGGTAAGGGAAATCGGACCTGACGACATTGGAGGACAGAAGGGTCCAGGGAGACATGAGAACGACATACAATATACTGCGGGAATAGACAAAGGTGGGACAGAGATAGGACTGTTCCAGAGAGGGGACCCGGGACAAGGGGGTCACAACTGGGAAGCTGAAGACCTCAGACGGAGTCACAGGACGTTAGGAAGTATTCTTCAGTCATGAGTTGTCAGCAAGTGGAATACCTACAAGTGAAGTAGAGAGGCAAGGAACCATACATAGTTTTAAGAGAGTAGACAAAGCTCAGGAAGCAGAAGAGAGAGATGATCCAGTAGCGGAACCAGTGAAGAGGCTGGGCCAGGAGCTGAGTCTCGACCCCTGCAACCACAATTAGTTAGTACAATTAGGTAGTACACACACGTTCTCTCCTGACCTCTCTGTCATTTCTCTGTCTCTCAGTCTCTCTCTCCTCTCTCCAATCTCTCTCTCTCATCTCACTCCTCTCTCTCGTTTCCCTCTCTCTCTCTCTCTGCACTCTATTCTCTCGTCTCGCTCCCTCACCCTCTATCGCACCCGTCTCCGATCCCCTCTCCAACGCTCCTCCATTCCTCTCTCCCTCTCTCATTCTCTCACTCATTCTCTCGCATCTCATCTCCAACTCCCTCTCCCTCTCTCCGACCCTCTCAACCTCCCCCTCTCTTCTCTCCTCTCCTCTCCACTCTCTGCATCTCTCTACTCCCCCCCCACCTCTCTCTCCCGCGATCTCAAGAACCCCCACTCTGTCCACGTCTCTCTCCCTCTCTCCTCCGTCACCCCCGCTCGGTCCAATCCTCCCCCCTCTCTCACCTCCCTCTATCCTCTCACCTCTCCACTATCCTTCTCATCTGCCTCATCTCCCACACCGTTCGTCCTCCGTCATCCGTCTCTTCCCCCAAGTCTCTCCCACTCTTCTCTCCTCCTCTCCCACGCTCCTCTCTCCCCCCCCTCTCTCCCTCCATCTCCATCTTCCCTATCTCCCGCCACCCCCTCGACGATCCCGCCCTCAGCCTCTCTCCCTCACTCCACTCACCTCGCCTCCCCGACCACCTCTCTCTTCTAATCTCTCTCCTCTTCCTCCTCTCCCTCCTCCACTTCCTCCGTTCAATCCCTTCTCACTCTCCCCCTCCCACTCCCTCTCTCCTCCTCCTCTCACCTCATCTCTCTCCCTATCTCTCTCTCACTCTCACGTCTCCCTCTCTCTCTCAATCTCTCCGATCCCTCCTCTCGCTGTCCATCTCTCTCATCTCCTCCCATCTCCTCTCCTTCTCTCTCTTCTCTCTCTCTCTCTCTCTCTCCCTGTCAAAAACAAACGACACATGCGCTCCTACCCACCTAACCATCCCTAATACACAAATAACACCACAACCCACATACCCACCTCAGATCACACGTACTACCTAACCAACACTTGCCACTTCATCCCACACATACTCTTCCACCCCTCACATACCACTCCACCCAAAACAACACAGGCACCTAGCATCCCTAACCACTCTTACCACTCCAACTAACACATTCCACTCCAACACACACACACTACACAAACTTAGATATACTAGGAAGGAAGGAAGGGCAGGGATGCTGGAGAAGGATATCTGGAAAGTAAAACAGACTGAGAGAAAAGCCAACAAGTTTAGGGAAGAGGTACAGGAATTTAAAGCAGAGAAGATGCGAGGAAGATAAAGAGGGCTCTTTGAAATCGAGGAAGCTTAGGCAGAAAGTAGGAGGCTAAGTAACGAATTAGTTGTAGGTCTACCAGAGAATTAGATGTAGGTCTACCAGAGAATTAGATGTAGGTCTACAAGAGAATTTCATGGATGTCTACCAGAGAATTTCATGGATGTCTACCAAAGAATTTCATGGATGTCTACCAGAGAATTTCATATATGTCTACCAGAGAATTTCGTGGATGTCTACCAGAGAATTTCGTGGATGTCTACTAGAGAATTAGATGGAGGTATACCACAGAGAGAGGAGGTACAAGTGGCACATGACACTGAGGAAATAAAGTCCGAAAAGCACAAACAATTACAAGACCATGTAGAAGGTGAATTAAAAGGTCACATCAGCTGTCGTAAATGTATCGGCATAAATACCGAAAGCAAACCTAGAAGTACAAAACCAGAAGAAGGAACAAAAAAAATAATGAGGATGTGACTGAAAAAAAACAGATGCTGCAAGAGAGACAAGCAATATGAGGGAGAGCATTTATGTAAGAGGAGAGCATATGTAAGGTGAGATCATATGTAAGTGGAGAACATAATTAAAGTGGAGAGCAAAAAAAGAATTAATTATAAGTGGAGAGCATATGTAAGTTGGAGAGCATATATAAGTGAGAGCATAATAAGGGGAAGCTATATAAGTGGAGAGATCATATATAAGTGGAGAGCATATATAAGTGGAGAGCATATATAAGTGGAGAGCATATATAAGTGGAGAGCATATATAAGTGGAGAGCATATATAAGTGGAGAGCCTAAAAAGTTGAGACATATATAAGTTGAGATCATATATAAGTGGAGAGCATAAATAATGGAGAGCCTATATAATGGAGAGCATATATCAGTTGGGAGAGCAAATATAATTGGAGAGCATAAGTAAGTGGAGAGCAATATAAGTGGAGAGCATATAAAGTTGAGAGTAAATATATTGTGGAGAGCCTATATAAGTGGAGAGCAATATAAGTGGAGAGCATATATAGTGAGCATGATAAAGAGAGAGCATAAATAAGTGGAGAGTATATATTAAGTGAGAGCCTATATAAGTGGTGAAGAGCATAAATAAGTGGAGAGCATAATAAAAAGGGAGAGCATATAAAGGGGAGTAGCATATATAAGGGGAGAAGCATAATAAGTGCAGAGCAATATAAGTGGAGCGCATATATAAGTGTAGAGCATATTAAGTGGAGAGTATACATAAAGGAGAGCATATATAAGGTGGAGAGCAAATATAAGGGAGAGCATATATAAGAAGGGAAGCATATATAAGTGGAGAGCATATATAAGTGGGAGTCATATACAGGGTGAGATTCATAATAAGGGGAGAGCATACATAGTGCAGAGCATATATAAGTGGAGAGCAATATAAGTGCAGAGCAATATAAGTGGAAGCCTATATAACGGTGATAGCATATAAAGTGCATGAGCATATATAATTGGAGAGCATATATAAGGGAAAGCAAATAGAAGTGGAGATCATATATAAGGGGAGAGCATGTAAATGGGAGAAAAAAAAGCATATATAAGTGGAGAGCATATATAAGTGGAGAGCATATATAAGTGGAGAGCATATATAAGGGAGAGCATATATAAGGGGAGAGCATATATAAGGGGAGAGCATATATAAGGGGAGAGCATATATAAGGGAGAGCATATATAAGGGTAGAGCATATATAAGTGGAGAGCATATATAAGTGGAGAGCATATATAAGTGGAGAGCATATATAAGGGGAGAGCATATGTAAGTGGAGAGCATATATAAAGGGAGAGCATATATAAGTGGAGAGCATATATAAGTGGAGAGCATATATACGTGGAGAGCAATATATAAAAGATGAGAGCATATATAGTGGAGAAGCATATATTAGTGGAGAGCAATATATGAAGGTAGAGCATATATAAGGGGAGAGCATATATAAGGGTAAGCATTATAAGGGGAGAGCAAGTATAAAGGGAGAGCATTAAAGTGGAAGAGCAATAAAGTGAAGAGCATATATATAGGTGAGATCAGATATTAAGGGGAGAGCATATATAAGTGGAGAGCATATATAAGGGGAGAGCATATATAAGGGGAGAGCATATATAAGGGGAGAGCATATATAAGGGAGAGCATATATAAGGGGAGAGCATACATAAGTGCAGAGCATATATAAGTGGAGAGCATATATAAGTGCAGAGCATATATAAGTGGAGAGCATATATAAAGGGAGAGCATATACAAGGGGAGAGCATATATAAGTGGAGAGCCATATATAATGTAGAGCATATATAAAGGAGAGCATATATAAGGGAAGAGCATATATAAGGAAGACAATATATAAGTAAAGCATATATAAGTGGAGAGCATATATAAGGGGAGAGCATATATAAGTGGAGAGCATATATAAGTGGAGAGCATATATAAGGGGAGAGCATATATAAGGGGAGAGCATATATAAGGTGATAGCATATATAAGTGCAGAGCATATATAAGTGGAGAGCATATATAAGTGGAGAGCATATATAAGTGGAGAGCATATATAAGTGGAGAGCATATATAAGGGGAGAGCATATATAAGTGGAGAGCATATATAAGGGGAGAGCATATATAAGGGGAGAGCATATATAAGTGGAGAGCATATATAAGGGTAGAGCATAATAAGTGGAGAGCATATATAAGAAGTGGAGAGCATATAAAAGTGGAGAGCATATATTAAGGGGAAGAGAGCATATGTAAGTGAGAGCATATATAAAGGGAGAGCAATATAAGTGTAGGCATATATAATGGAGAGCAATATAAGTGGAGAAGGCATATATAAGTGGAGCGCATATATCAGTGAGAGCATATTAAGTGGAGAGCATATATAAGGGTAGAGCATATATAAGGGGAGAGCATATATAAGGGTAGAGCATGTATAAGGGGAGAGCATGTATAAGGGGAGAGCATATATAAGTGGAGAGCATATATAAGTTGAGAGCATATATAAGGGAGAATCATATATAATGGATGAGCATATATAAGTGGAGAGCATATATAAAGGGGAGAGCAAATATAAGGGGAGAGCTTATATAAGAGAGGCATATATAAGGGGAGAACAGATATAAGTGGAGAAACAATATAAGGGGAGAGCAAATATACGGGGAGAGCATAAAAAAGGGGAGAGCATATATATGGGGAGAGCATAAATATAGGAGAACATATATAAGTTGGAGAGCATATATAAGTGAGAGCATATATAAGGGGAGAGCATATGTAAGTGGAGAGCATATATAAAGGGAGAGCATATATAAGGGGAGAGCATATATAAGTGGAGAGCATATATAGTGGAGAGCATATATAAGTGTAGACTATAAAAGTGGAAGCATATATAAGGGGAGAGCATAAAAGTTGGAGAGCATATATAAGGGGAGAGCATATATAAGGGGAGAGTCAAAATAATGCAGCGCATAATAACGTGCAGAGCATATATAATTGGAGAGCATATAATAAGTGGAAGAGCATATATAAGTGGAAGCCATACATAAGGAAAGGCATATATTAATGGAGAGCATATATAAGGGGAGAGCATATATAAGGGGAGAGCATATATAAGTGGAGAGCATATATAAGTGGAGAGCATATATAAGGGGAGAGCATATATAAGGGGAGAGCATACATAAGTGCAGAGCATATATAAGTGGAAGCATATCTAAGTGGAGAGCATAATAAAGTGTAGAGCATATATAAAGGAGAGCATATACAAGGGAGAGCATATATAAAGTGGAGAGCATATATAAGGGAAGCATATATAAGTGGAGACATATCTAAGGGGAAAAAAAAAAAAAAAGAGCCCCATATATAAGGGGGGAGAGCATATATAAGTGGAGAGCATATAAAAGTGGAGAGCATATATAATGGAAGCATAAATAAGTGGAGAGCGATAGATAAGGGAGAGCATATATAAGGGGAGAGCTATATAAGGTATAGCATATATAAGTGCAGAGCCATATATAAGTGGAGAGCAAATATAAATGGGTAGAGCATAAATAAGTGGAGACCATATATAAGGGTAGAGCATATATAAGGGCGAGCATATATAAAGTGAGAGCATATATAAGGGTAGATCATATATAAGTGGATAGAGCATAATAATGGGAGAGCATAAATAAGGAGAGCATAAATAAGGGGAGAGCATATATAAGGGAGAGCATAATAAGTGGAGAGCATATATAAGGGTAAGCATATAAAAGTGAGAGCATATAATAAAGTTGAGAGCATATATAAGTGGAGATGCATATTAAGTGGAGAGCATATATAAGGGGAGAGCATATTAAGTGGAGAGCATATATAAGGGGAGGATCATATATAATGAGACATATATAAGTGGAGAGCAAATATAAGTGGAGAGCATAATAAGTGGAGAGCATATAAAGTGGAGAGCATATATAAGTGGAGAGCATATATAAGTGTAGAGCATATATAAGGGTAGAGCATATATAAGGGGAGAGCATATATAAGGGTAGAGCATGTATAAGGGGAGAGCATGTATAAGGGGAGAGCATATATAAGTGGAGAGCATATATAAGTGGAGAGCATATATAAGGGGAGAGCATATATAAGGGGAGAGCATATATAAGTGGAGAGCATATATAAGGGGAGAGCATATATAAGGGGAGAGCATATATAAGGGGAGAGCATATATAAGGGGAGAACATATATAAGTGGAGAACATATATAAGGGGAGAGCATATATAAGGGGAGAGCATATATAAGGGGAGAGCATATATAAGGGAGAAGCATATATAGAGTGCAGAGCAATATATAAGTGGAGAAGCATATTGATAATTGGAGAGCAATATATAATGGGAGAGCATATGTACGTGAGAGCAATAAAGTGAGAGAGCATATATAAGGTAGAGCATATATAAGTGAGAGCTATATAAGTGGAAGAGCATATAGAAGTTGAGAGCTTAATTAGAGTGGAGAGAATATATAAGGTAAGCATATATAAGGGTAGATCATATATAAGGGGGGAGAGCATATATAGGGGAGAGCATGTAAAGTGTGGAGAGACATGTATAAGGGGAGAGCATATAAAAGGGGAGAACATATTTAAAGGGAAGCATAAAAAGGGAGAGAGCATATATAAGGGGAGAGCATATATAAGGGAGGCATATACAAGGGATAGCATATACAAGGGGAAGAGCATATACAAGGGGGAAGCATATATAATGTGAGAGCATATAAAAATGGGAGAACATATATAAGGGGAGGAACAAAATATAAGAGAGACAAAATATTAAGGGAGAACATATATAAGGGGAGAACATATATAAGGGGAGAACATATATAAGGGGAGAACATATATAAGGGGAGAGCATATATAAGGGGAGAGCATATATAAGGGGAGAGGCATATTAAGGGAAGCCATATATAAGGGAGAGCATATATAAGGGGAGAGGCATAAATAAGGGAGAGCATATACAGGAAACTAGACCACTGTGAATTTTTTACAATATCAGAAACTAAGATTAAAAAAAAAAAGAAAATCTCAGGGAAACCTGCAACTGTGAAACAATCTATGTCGGGGAAGAAATGACCGTGATGGAATAAAGACGAGAAGAGAGAGTGAATAAGTAGATGAAAACACCAAAGGACTAAATAGAGAACAAATAAACGACACTGAAGAGTTGAGGCAAAGGAAAAAAAAAAGATCCAGGAATTCTGTGACACTCCTGCAGTATCTCACTCTCCAGTTACTGAAGAAATAAACACATACGAAACCAATTACTCTTAGAAAAGGTGAAGATAGACCGACTCGGGTTGTTGTACTCAGATGTGCTGTTGTCATCAGCAAGTACTCTCCTACATGTGGTTGCAGGGTCGTAGTTAAGCTTCTTGGTCCGGAAATGAGTGTGACATGAAAGTCTTGATATTATAGATATTACAGATACTAAACTTTCATAAATAATGCATAATTCCCAAGGGGATACTAAATATTAAGAGAGAAAAGAGAAGATAAAAGAGGAGGTGAAGAAGTAGCACTGATTATGAAAGAAATGAATATCTGAGGCAGTAAAAAAACTTGAAAACAGTGGATCTCGGGGATTTTACAGCAGGAACTGTGATGCTTAGGAATACTAAAATAATACTGCCTGCGATATATATATATAATCCACCACCAAACAATAGGCCATGTATTGGACACAGTGACAGAAAAACCAAATAGACAACTGCGACCTCAGTGGAGGACCACAAGCGTAGCGAGAAATGCTCATGGAAGCAGTAAGGAAAGATTTTCTGAGCCAACATGTGAACGAAAAAAATGGTGAGAGAGGAGATGAGCCGACGAGGTTTGATCTGGTTTTCACATAAAATGAATGTGATAACTCAGCGATCATGTGGTTTTAAATTTTGAATACCTGATTGAAAGAGAAATGGAGAAAGACTGGAGGAAGTGAGTTTCAAAAAAAAAATTGAGGGAAGTGATGGGGAAAGGAAACAAGAGGGCAAACCGGACAGGAAAAGATAGCAATAACAGAGCCAAAGTAGGAAAGATTCATTCCAAGAATGAAGATACCAGTCCTAAAAAAGACAGAGATAGGGTAAGAGGAGGAGTAATAAAGGATTGAATAAATAAGGAGCTAATATCCAAACCGCGGAATACGAGGGAAAATGAATCTGGCAATGAATATTCAAAGAATAAGAAAAAACTGAAAAAACTACTTTGAAAATGACATTGCAATAAATGTCCCAAAACCGACTACAGTTACTCTACTGCCTCATGAATAAAAAATAAATATGAAAGACCAAGTTATACAGAGTGAAGAAGGGAAGAAGAGATGCTGTCGAACAATTTCACTCAAGTTTGCCAGTAAACTGAGCCGTAATGCAGCCGAGAAATTTTCACAAAAGAAGGGAGAGGTAATGGAGAGATGCGTCATCAATCAATCAACAGGTATAGTACGCACTTGGTAAGAGAGCTGGAGTAGCAATAGTAATCTATGATAGCTAAGAATAAGCAACTGATAAAGATATCCAGTAACTCTAACAATCAAGCAGCATCCAGAAAACTAGAAAAAAAGGCAAATATGGTCCTTATAAAAAAAGAGGATAGATAAAAGGCCAACATCTCTAACATATATAACATTTAAAGTTCTGGAGAAGATAATAAGTATTGGAACATTTTAGTGTAACTCTTTGAGAGAATTTGATTTACAAAAAACCTTCATATATTTATGAATAAATAATCCTTGTCCCAAACATTTTTTAGAATTCAGTGACAGTCACAGAAATAAAACATGGCAGGATTGGGTTTACTGTATCTTCTTGATACAGTACTATACCAGAGTACACAAATAACCAGCACAGAGGAGACAAAAGCTTACGACGACGTTACGGTCCGACTTGGATCATTTACAAAGTCACTTTGTAAATGGTCCAGTCACGGTATTGTGCGTTTTTGTTCTTTTAGACACACAGGTAGGATAAAAAAGTGGAGTGCTCCAATAATTCAAGGAGAACCTGCATGACAGAAGGCAGAGAGTAACAGAGTGAGAGAGAGTAACGGGTTCGACTTCGGCAGGAATGAGTTTTAGGGTCACTGCTGTTCCTAATATACGTGAATGACCTACCAGAGTAAAATGAATATAATGTATCACTGTTTTCTGATACCGTAACACTAATGCTAGAAATATAAAAAGTAAAGAACAGAGACAGACTATGAGACCTAGAATATACTGCAGAGTTTCATCAGTGTCCTTCTCAAGTTCAAGACTCAAACATATGCAAGGTCATGCGAATTCTAGACGATGAGGACACATCGGTCACAGAGTACAATATGGGAAGACAGAAGCTGCAAATATCAGAGTGTGAAAAGGACCTAATTGTAAAACTAACCATTTTGCAAGAAATACTCAGTATAACGCCAGTTGCATTTGCAAGATTATCCAGCCTCAGACCAGGTATCAACAGTTATATTTGTGTAGTACACTTACATAAATAGTTCCCACTTTAGAGCAACGATCACTTGTAGCCACGGACCTCACGCGACTTCACCATGAGCGTCCCCCCGTAGTGCAGAAGCCCTCGCGCTCTCACTTCTCTGTTAGGTATAGAACCTGTTTACACTGGATTTATCTGAGAGGTATTCGGGGGTCAACGCCCCCGCGGCCCGGTCTGAGACCAGGCCCCATGGTAGATCAGGGTCTGATCAACCAGGCTGTTAGACATGGGCCTGGGCTCCTCTCATTAATTATACGCCTCCCGGATATCCAACGTGTATCACTTACTTCAAATATCCCCTGACGAACCCAACAACAAATGGTGGCAGCGGTAGGTTTCGAACCCACGCCTCCGAGAGACGTTCGTTAGGGGATATTTGGAGTAAATGAATCACAAATTGGATTTCCTGGAGGAGTGTAATTACTTAGACTAAGAGGACAGGAGCCCAGGCCAATGTCTACCGTTCTGTACCTAGCTAGAGAGTGCGAGCGAGGTCTCTGCCCTACAGTAGCCTGACGTTATGGCTAGAAAAGGATCCTTGCTCGAATGTGGGGACTGTCTATATAAGTGTAATACACAAGTGTCATTGTTGACATAGAATTTAGGAGCCTGAACAAAGAATCCTCCAGGAATCCATAAACAATATACATTAGGTCACTCAGTGAGTATGCAGCCCCAGCATGGAGCCCACACCTGGTTAAGCACCTGCAGAAACTCGAGGAATATACAACCAGACTATTACCAGAACTGAGACGAACGCACTGAAGAGAGGTTCAGGAACTGAACTGAACCACTTTGTCAGAGAAAGGAAGACATGAGCATGACATACAAAATCCTAAGAGTTATTGATAACACAGTTACGGAATCATTCATTTAATTAAGAGAAGCAAGATCAGGGGGACACAGGGGGAAGCTAACAGCACAGATAAGCCATAGGGATATAAGGAAGAATTTCTTTAGTCTCAGGGTTGTTGAATAGTGGAATGATAAGGCAGTAGTGGAGGAAAACTCAATACACAGCTTCAAGAGTAGATATGATCAGGTTCAAGAGGCCAGAAATCAGTGACGCTGATCAAAATAGTCTAGGAGACGGTGCCAAGAGCTGACTATCAACGCAAGCACACACACACACACACGCACACATTAACATAAAATACCATGAAATACGTCGCTTCACGTGATCATAAGTGGCGATGTTAAGTTGGTCATGAGGAATATGAGAATGTCTCATGACGCTGTTCTTGTTCATGTGATGACTCAGTGTAGTCTTGTTCATGTGATGACTCAGCGTAGTCTTGGTCATGTGATGACTGAGTATAGTCTTGTTCATGTGATGACTCAGTGAAGTCTTGTTCATGTGATGACTCAGCGTAGTCTTGGTCATGTGATGACTGAGTATAGTCTTGTTCATGTGATGACTCAGTGAAGTCTTGTTCATGTGATGACTCACTCACTGTAGTCTTGTTCATGTGATGACTCAGCGTAGTCTTGGTCATGTGATGACTGAGTATAGTTTTGTTCATGTGATGACTCACTGTAGTCTTGTTCATGTGATGACTCACTGTAGTCTTGTTCATGTGATGACTCAGCGTAGTCTTGGTCATGTGATGACTCAGTGTAGTCTTGGTCATGTGATGACTCAGTGTAGTCTTGTTCATGTGATGACCCACTCACTGTAGTCTTGTTCATGTGATGACTCAGTGAAGTCTTGTTCATGTGATGACTCAGTGTAGTCTTGTTCATGTGATGACTCAGTGAAGTCTTGTTCATGTGATGACCCACTCACTGTAGTCTTGTTCATGTGATGACTCAGCGTAGTCTTGGTCATGTGATGACTCAGTGTAGTCTTGGTCATGTGATGACTCAGTGTAGTTTTGTTCATGTGATGACTCAGTGTAGTCTTGGTCATGTGATGACTCAGTGTAGTCTTGGTCATATGATGACTCAGTGTAGTCTTGGTCATATGATGACTCAGTGTAGTCTTGGTCATATGATGACTCAGTGTAGTCTTGGTCATATGATGACTCAGTGTAGTCTTGGCATTCGATGACTCAGTTTAGTCTTGGTCATTTGATGACTCACTCAACGAAATCCTGTTCATGTGGTGACTCAGTGTAGTCTTGTTCACGTGATGGCTCGGTGAGGTCTTGGTCATGTGGTGACTCAGTGTAGTCTTGTTCACGTGATGGCTCGGTGAGGTCTTGGTCATGTGGTGACTCAGTGTAGTCTTGTTCACGTGATGGCTCGGTGAGGTCTTGGTCATGTGGTGACTCAGTGTAGTCTTGTTCACGTGATGGCTCGGTGAGGTCTTGGTCATGTGGTGACTCAGTGTAGTCTTGTTCACGTGATGGCTCGGTGAGGTCTTGGTCATGTGGTGACTCAGTGTAGTCTTGCTCATGTGATGACTCACTTATTAATAGATGTCTTGTTTATGTGATTACCCACTCAGTGTAGTCTTCTTCATGTGATAATTCGCTCAGCATAGTCTTGTTCAAAAATCCCCGAAGGACCAGGTAGCGTCATTGTCCGTGGATAAGGATGACACCAGCAACACAAAACATAGGAACACCAGGTAGTGTTGTCCATGGATAAGGATGACACCAGCAACACAAAACATAGGAGCACCAGGTAGTGCTGTCCGTGGATAAGGATGACACCAGCAACACAAAACATAGGAGCACCAGGTAGTGCTGTCCATGGATAAGGATGACACCAGCAACACAAAACATAGGAGCACCAGGTAGTGCTGTCCGTGGATAAGGATGACACTAGCAACACAAAACATAGGAGCACCAGGTAGTGCTGTCCATGGATAAGGTTGAGTGACAACAATGACTACTCACAGGCACGACGCGCACAAGTCAATGTATCTGATGGATGTGGATATTTAATCTATCTGGAGATTACTTGGAGTGTTCCGGAGTTCACCGCCTCCACGGCCCGGTTTCAGACCAGGCATGGTGGTTCCTAGACTGATCGATCAGGCTGGTGGTGCCCGTAGCTTAACATATGCACTACAGCCTGACTGATCAGTAACTAATCTGAGGAACCTGTCGAGTTTCCTCTTGAAGAGAGCCAGGGTTCTGTTGGTAATAACTTTTATGCACGATGGGAGGGTGTTAAAAAGTCGTGGCCTCTTAAACTTAATAAGTCCCATCTCAGTGTACTCTTTGCTCCTCTACTCTTCATCGGAGATATCTTGCATCATCTGCCAAGCTTCTGATAAATTGTAGTGATTTCGTGTAACTTTCTCCCCTAAATTCTAAGGAGTACAGTTCGTAGGATTTAAGGTGCTCGCAGTAATTTAGATAATTGACTGCGCTTATACGAGTTATGAAAGTTCTCTGCATGTTTTCCAGCAATTTCTTCCTCCTTGAAGGAAGCCGCTAGAACACAGCACTGTTCAAACCTAGAGAGAACGAGTGATTTGAAAAATGTCGTCAATGGTTGGCATGCCTTGTCTTAAAGGTCCTAGTTATCTAACCTATCATTTTCCTTGCAGTTGCGATTATGACACTGTTATGCTCCTTGATTGTGAAATCTCCGGACATTTTCACTTCCGGTAATTTGAGTGTGTCTTGTACTCCAATCTTGTTTTTATTTCCTCAATCCTTCCTTAATGTACTAACTGAAATCTGTCCTCACTGATCCTATTGTCAGTCGCCCAGTGGAAGACTTGGGTAATATCAGTTTGGAGGCTTGTTGTGTGTTTAGATTCCACTCTCGTGCTGGTTCATAAGATGCTACAGTGCTATGGTTTGTCTCTGTCTATGTCAGATATGAGAAGAAGAAAGACAAAATGGGTCGAGTACTTTGCCTTAAGGAACAGAACTCTTCACCGTAGCAGCCCTCGACTTTACTGTTTGCTTCTATATTTTGGGTCCTTTTAGTTAGGAAATTAAATATCATTTGCCCACGTTTCCAGTTATTCCTTTTGTCCACATTTTGTGTTCAAATACCCGACGGTCGTCGCACCTGTCAAAAGCTTTTGCAAAGTCGGTGTTTGCTACATCTGCATTTGGCAGTGATATAGAAAATAGAAAAGTGAAAAAATCGTATAACCTGACCATTCTTTGGTCTGTATAAAAAATACTACAATGTACACACTACTATATTAATGTAAATAACTCAGTTTGCCTTATTCCTAGTATATTTCCTTTTATTGTGAGTTAACTGCTTTCACTCTTCAAGTGTAAATAATATGATATTACCAGGACCCCAGTGTATAGAAGTCACTTTGTCTGACGATTTTTAATTATCCCAGGTAATCCATATACATGCTGCTATGTATGATAATTTATGTAACTGTATTTGTTTGTACCTGTACCTGAATAAACTTACATTTGTATACTCATGTATATTTACATGTACTGCACCTATGCCTGTATATTTTTTATAAATTATATTTTATTTTAATAATGATCTGATATATTTGTTTCCCCCCTATATAAACACGCACATCTAGAAGTCCACCACCAACCTTTTATCTACCCAATATACAGTTTAAAATAATAATAATAATAATAATAATAATAATAATAATAGTTCAATAAACTATTCTTTTACGGAGTTTGAGGTTTGAGGTTTCCCTAGACTATGTAAGATTTATACTGTGGGAATAAAAGCTATGTATATAATATTTGTACAAGTGTGGGAGACTTACCTGAGGGAGTGGAAGGTGGAGTAGGGGTGTCGAGGTGCTGAAGTAGGAAGTGTTGTGGTGGGTTCGAGGAGACGGAAGGTGGCTAGGAGGGGGAACGGAGGGGAGAGGGGGAGGGGAGTCGTGAGGGGGGAGGGAGGGGTTGACCAAGTGGGTACATCCTGCCCTCCCGCCCCTCTCAATCCTTACTCCCTCCTGCCCGGAGCACTGCACGGAGGTGGAAATAAATGGTATAAAATACCGACACAATGGCAATATAAACACAAATGCAGTATAATGTGATCCTTTATTGACTACGTTTCGCCCACACAGTGGGCTTTTTCTGTTTGTGACTTGAAAAAGCCCACTGTGTGGGCGAAACGTAGTCAATAAAGGATCACATTATACTGCATTTGTGTTTATATTGCCACTGCACGGAGGTCGAGGGGTAAACAGGGTGAATCGCCAAGAGGATATATAGTTGAGATTCTGACCTGAGGGATAAACCACCACTGGGTAGGATATATTACTGGGGAAAATATATGAGCTGGCAGGATATAGAACCCATCCCTTTACTAAGGCAACAGTCTATAAATCTCTCTCTCTCTCTCTCTCTCTCTCTCTCTCTCTCTCTCTCTCTCTCTCTCTCTCTCTCTCTCTCTCTCCTCTCTCTCTCTCCTCTCTCTCTCTCTCTCTCCTCTCCCTCTCCCTCCCCCTCTCTCTCCTCCTCTCTCTCTCTCTCTCTCCATTTGCTTTCATTCAGACACACGCAGGAACTGAAGCTTGATTCCTGCTAGAGCTTTTTGACAGAATAACGAGAGTCAGGCAGGAGATTAAGGTATGAGTGAATTTTATATTTCTGAACACCAAGACATTGCTCGATACAATACTCCAAAAGAGAATGGTAGAAAAAGCTAGAGGAGCAGGCAGGAATAACAGGGAAATCACTACCATGGACCAATGATTATTTAAAAGGAAGAGAGCAACGAGTTATTGTCAGAGAGGTGTAGGAATGGGCGAGTGTGACGAGTGGGGTTCCACAGGGGTTAGTACTTGGACCAATGCTGTTCTTGAGTATGTAAACATGACAGAGGAACTCGAATCAGTGGTGTCCCTGTTCGCAGATGATGTGAAGCTAATGATGAGAGTACAAACAGGAGTAGACTACAAGTGGATTTTATCATCCTGCAGGATTGATCTTATAAATGCAAAGTTGTGAAAATGTAAACAGTGTACAGGCTCGGGGGACAGAGACCGAAAACCTCTCAAGCATTTCGCCTAAGACACACATTTCGTTCTTTTCATATACAAACGGAATAACCGCTGCAGCAAACGCGAGGCCGTAAAAATAAAGGGTAGCTTTCATGAACCTCAATAAGGAGGCATTCATGACCCTATACACGGTATAAGCCAGGCCCATCTTGAAGTATGCAGCGCCAGCATGGAACCTGCATCCGAAAAAGGCATATATAGATGCTGGAAAAAGTGAGGAGAGGCTACAGGAGCTAAATATAACGGCATTAGAAAACAGGACCAAAGATGTTATGATTACTACGTACAAAATATTGAAAGGAAGTGATAGGCCGGTCTCAAGTGCACGAACCTCGAATCGATGTGTTAAGTCCATCTAGACTAATTACCTCAAAACTCTTATTCATCTACCACCGTTCTTCTCTGTACCGGACTAAAGAAGCCTCTGGCTGGTCAAACGTTTCCACAATAAAGATTCCCAAATGTTACACAAGTGTCTTATTCATCAACATCACACCAATGAACATACAGAAGACATATTAATAACAAGAAAGATGGAGCTGAACAAGGAGGAGAAGAGTGAGTGCGGCAAAGTAGAAAAAGGTGAGAGAGAAAAGCAATTCACGAGCGATATGGCACCCAATTGCAAAGTCTGAAGCCAAACTCTTCTACTGTCAGGTGAGGAGAAGCCACAGTAAAAGTTCGACTATAAAGGATAAACAACATCGATGTGGAATTAGACATATATGCAACATCTGGGATCTTTACTTGTAGACGTTTCGCCAACCAGTGGCTTTATCAACACAAGGGCATATTGTATACCATTCATGTACAAAAATGATGTTTCCTACTCGAGGTAAACAACAGCGAGGCACCTGAAGAACTCAGCAGAAGGTAACAAAAGACTTACACAAGTGGAAGAGTTGAGACGAGAATTAACAACTCAAAAAAAGAAAGATAAACTTTATGAGAACAAAAATATTTCACATTTTAACTTCCATTATCGTTTTGTATATATCTATTACGTTTAATTTTAAATATATTTACAATGACACATAGCATAAATATGATAAATGAGAGGAATAATAATAATAATAATAATATCTTTATTTACTACAAGTACATGTACAAGGTGTACAGTCCTAGCTGACATCAGTGATATATTACTATACAGAAAGCCGCTTGTTATGCTGAGCATTTCGGACAAATTAGGTGAAATTTGTCCCAGGATGCGACCCACACCTGTCGACTAACACCCACGTACCCATTTTACTGATGGGTGAATATAAACAACCGGAGTAAGGAAACACACCCAATGTTTCTACCCTGGCAGGGACTCGAACCCAGACCTTCGCCGTGTGAAGCGAGAGCTTTTGTCACCAGGTCACGAGACATGAAACTAACACTTTGAATATAAATATTATAATTATCATCGAGAAGTACCCAGCGATTCAACAATAAAGTTTCTCAACTGTTGCACATGTGTCTTAATCATCAACTTGTCAGGATTTTATATAATTTCCAACTTAACATTTTCTTGGTCTTCTATCCATTTTTACTTTTGATTGTAAGGTTTCGATCCCCGGGACCTCAGTGACGAGAGGCGCGACTCCACCCAGGTAGACTACCTCCGCCCAGGTAGTGTTAAGTAGCAAGCACCCACAGAGAGACTACCTCCACCCAGAGACATGCAAGAAATGAAGGAGATTGACTCTAGGAGGGCAAATGACCGGCTGATCATCTCTAACCAAGTTTCCTATACCAACACATCAGACAACAGCTTCATCCCACTGCCAGCCTCTTTCCTCTTGCTGCTAACAACCCAACACGACAGACCATCTCTCGCTTAATTATCTAAATGGATGACTAATAGTTTAGTTAAGGTCGGCAAACCACTAACAACCATCAACTAGAATAGCGACCTAACCATTAATAATAGTTAACTAACCATTAAGAAGTCTTTATATATCCAGTTATGAAGGAGCATATTTTGGTGGGGATGGTGGTCTTGGGTTGTGGTCTTGAGTTGTGGTGGAGAAGGTGGTTGTGATGGGGAGGGACATACATGTATTTGAGGTGGTTGTAGAGGAGGCAGTTGTTCTGCGGGTCCTTATGGTGGAGTTGCTGTGTTGGAAGTGGTTGTGTTGGAGAAGTTGTGGTAGAGGTGGTTAATATGAAGGTGGTTGTGGTGGAGATAGTTGTAGTGAAGCTGGCTGAGGGTGAAAATGTATGGTTGAGGTTGTTATGGAGGAGGAGGTATTGGAGTTGGTGGTTATAAGAAGTGGGTTATGGTGGAGGTAGCTATGGTGGAGGTAGCTATGGTGGAGGTAGTTATGCTGGTGGAGGTTGCGGCAGAAGTGGATATGGAGGAACTGGTTGTAATACACACACACACACACACACTCCCACAATCATCTAATCTGTTGATAAATTTGGCAACATTCATGGCTCTTCCTTCCAAGAAGCTGTCTGCCTAACACCCGGTGTGTCGTGGTGTGTTTTGATGTGTCTTTATGTGTATTAGTGTATCTTGGTGTACCTTGATGTATCTTGATGTGTTTTGATGTCTTTTAATAATAATAATATCTTTATTTCTACAAGTACATGTACAAGGTACACAGTCCTAGCTGATAGAGGCCACCGGCCGTTCGTCATAGTAGGAGCTGCCGGAAGTCACCGGTTTCTCCTGCACTCAAGTTATACTTTTCGTATCAAACTGAACATATTACTCTGTTAAATAATATTCTAGAAGTCCTTTCACGAGCTAGTCCAAAATCGCCGACCAGATTAATTAAAAATTTAAGGATCCAGTGACTGGATTTGTCGAAAAATAAATGAACCAATGACCGGATTCAGAAGCTGACGAGGTTTTTAGGCGCCCTTATCAAACACCCAAACAGTTATTACTAGCAGCGGTAAATTGTTTCATACACATACACGTACAAATAGAAATACAGTCGACCCTCAATTAACGGCGGCATTAAGTAACGGCAAAAAATGCCTTAACCAACGGCGAAAAACAACCAACAACATTTGTCCGGAACGTGTCGATGTGCCGGAGCTCGGCCTGAGCGGGCCCAGCCACTCCAAGAGTCAGTGTGCCATTGTTTACAAGCTGTTGTGGTCGGTTTCTACTTGTGCTTCCCATATATTTTGGATTATTCCACTATTTCTAGTGCTTGTAACCTCTAAATAAGCCACCATGGGCCCCAAGAAAGCTTCTAGTGCCAAGTCTGTAAAAAATGGTGAGAATTACGATGGAAATGAAGGAGATCATTGAAAAATACGAGAGTGGAGTGCGTATGGCTGAGTTGGAAAGGCAATACAACAAATCACATTCAACCATCAGTACTACCTTGGTGAACAGACAGGCAATTAAGGAAGCTGTTGCTGCGAAAGGTTTAAGTATGTTTTCAGAACGGAGACCACAAATAGTTGAAGAGGTAGAGGGACTTATTGGTATGGATAAACGAAAAACAATTATCAGGTGATAGTGTTTCTCAGTCTATAATTTGTGAAAAGGCAAGGAAGTTGCATGTTGATCTCATTAAGAAAATGCCTCAAAATAGTGCTGCTGATGATGAACTTAAGGCCAGCAAAGGCTGGTTTGAGAGATTTAAGATTCGTAGTGGCATACACAGTGTGGTAAGGCATGGTGAGGCAGCTAGTTCAGACAAAAATGAGGCTGAAAAATATGTGAAGGATTTTAAGGAATACATAGAGACTGAAAACCTAAAACCTGAACAAGTGTTTAATTGTGACGAAACAGGCCTGTTTTGAAAGAAAATGCCAAACAGGAACTACATTACTCAGGAGGAAAAGGCACTTCCAGGACATAAGCCTATGAAAGACAGGCTAACATTAATGTTGTGTAGTAATGCTAGTGGTGATTGCAAAGTGAAGCCTTTATTGGTGTATCACTCTGAAACTCCCAGAGTGTTCAGGAAAAACAAAATCGTCAAGGGTAATTTGTGTGTGCTGTGGAGATCAAACAGTAAGGTAGGGGTCACTAGGGCATTTTTCTTGGACTGGTTTTATAGTGTGTTTAGCCCCACTGTGACAAAATACCTCCAGGAAAAGAAATTGCCACTCAAGTGCCTCATGGTAATGGACAATGCACCTGCTCATCCTCACGACTTGCAAGAGGAAATTGCAGGGGAGTTTGGTTTCGTTAAGGTGAAGTTTTTGCCTCCTAATACAACTCCTCTCCTCCAGCCCATGGACCAGCAGGTCATTTCAAACTTCATAAAACTCTACACAAAAGCAGTGTTTCAAAAGTGCTTTGAAGTGACCTCAGACACTCAATTGACCCTAAGAGAGTTTTGGAAAGATCACTTCAATATTCTCAGTTGTGTAAACCTTATAGGTAAGGCTTGGGAGGGACCTTGAACTCTGCTTGGAGGAAATGTGGCCAGAATGTGTAGAACAGAAGGATGTTGAAGGGTTTGTGGCTAACCCTCAGGAGGCTATGCCAGTAGTGGAAGCTATTGTGTCATTGGGGAAGTCCTTGCGGTTGGAGGTTTGTGACGAGGATGTGGAAGAGTTGGTGCAGAACGACTAGGAAGAACTAACCACTGCAGACCTGCAAAAGCTTCAGGAGCAACAGCAACAGATCACATCTCAGGAATGTTCTTCAAAGCAGGATGAAGAGAGATGGACGAAGATGACTACATCAAGGATTAAGGAAATGTGTTCAATGTTTACAAAGGTGCAAGCATTTACCGAAGAATTTTATTCTGTCACCGAAGTTGCAAGCCGCATTGGCAACATGTACAATGACACTCTTGTGTCCCATTTTAGGGAAATCCTAAGGGCACGTGAGAAACAGAGCTCTCTGGACAGCTATTTTGTGTGACAGGGGTCCAGTGACTCTCAAGCTGGTCCTAGTGGCATTAAAAAACCAAGGAGGGAGGTAACCCCACCAAAGGACTTGGTACCTGAAGTCCTTCTGGAAGGGGATTCTCCTTCCAAGCAATAGACAATTCTGAATTTCCCCTGCTGCTGGCACATCACTCATCAACAACTCCACAATAAAGGTAAGTGGCATTTAATTATTGTTTATTTTGTATGTCCCATTCCTTTCCATATAAGGAAATGCATATTTCATGTAAAAATTTTTTTTTCAGACTTTGGGGTGTCAGGAACGGATTAATTATATTTCCATTATTTCTTAAGGGGAAAATTAACTCGACCAACGGTAATTTCGACCAACGGCAAGCCCTCTGGAACGGATTAATGCCGTTGGTCGAGGGTCCACTGTAGATACACATACAAATAGTAGTTTTACACTTTAAGGAGGTTATTAATAAATATACAGTATAACAACTAAAACAGAATCATATCATGAAACTCTGTGTAGCTTGCAACCGGGACAACCAACGGGTTTCTGCAAGAATTACGCGCAACTTCTGTGGGAAATGGGCCCACACATCTTGTGCAGATATTCAGGAATCATCTACAGGAGATATTAAACCAGGGAAGTATTTTTGGGTATGCCCAAATGAAAACGAACTGTGGAAAAAAATCACAATGGTATTAAAAAATGGAAACATCAAAACGGCCTGCATAGAAAACCCTGACAGATAGTCCTATCGCCCCTGGTACAGATGTTGTCCTGGTGAATAGTAACTGTAACAATACAGAAATGAAAGTTGGTGGCCCGGGGGGAGACAGGAGCTCTAGTGGGGAAACAGGCGCAGACAAGGACATGCAAAACCCAACGTTACAAACTAGCAATATCACTGGAGATAGTAAACAAAGGGATACCCCAAAGAATAGTGAAGAAAAATAACAGAAAAAACTGCTGAACGCACCACTGTTAGTACAAGTGCTGAAGATAGTAAAGGTACAGAAAAGCACGCACCAGTAGGGAACGCAGTCACAAAAAACAAGGCAAACAGAAACCAGACCTATGAAAATTCTATGCATTAGCTGTCTCCAGGCAGGGAATATCTGGAAAAACAGAGGGGACGTGCAAATTTGACCACCCCAGAAAATGCCGTACACATATGACAACAGGAAAATGCAACCTTCCTTCCTGTAAGCTTTTCCACCCTGAAATGTGTCACTCTTCAGTTGAGGAAAGACAATGTTATAACTTACATTGTCAGGTACACCACCTAAAGGAAACAAAAAAATAAACAACATCCAGACCACGGGAAAACCTGGGTAGCCATAACCGCTCCAGAGAGTTTTTACTGCCACGATGGAAAAAAAGCTGGCAGGAAATGAGAGAAATCGTCTTGATGTGTCTTGGCGTATGTTGATGTGTATTGATGTGTCTTGGTGTATGTTGATGTGTCTTGATGTGTCATGATGTGTCTTGGTGTGTCATAATACCTCTTGGTGTGTCTTCGTGTCTCTTGATGTATCTTGATGTGTCTTGTGTATCTTGATGTGTATTGCTGGATCTTGATGTGTCTTGACGTATATTGGTGTATCTTGATGTGTCTTGATATGTCTTAGTGTGTCTTGATGTGTCTTGGTGTATCTTGATGTGTCTTGATATGTCTTGGTGTGTCTTGATGTGTCTTGGTGTGTCTTGATGTGTCTTGATATGTTTTAGTGTGTCTTGATGTGTCTTGATATGTCATAGTGTGTCTTGATGTGTCTTGATGCGTCTTGGTATGTCATGGTGTGTCTTGATGTATCTTGATGTGTCTTGATATGTCATGGTGTGTATTGATGTGTCTTGATATGTCATGGTGTGTCTTGGGGTATATTGATGTGTCTTGGTATATCTTGATGTGTCATGATATGTTTTAGTGTGTCTTGCTGTGTCATGTTGTCTTGATGTGTCTTGGTGTGTTTTGATGTGTCTTGATATGTCTTGATATGTCTTGGTGTGTCTTGATATGTCTTGGTGTATCTTGATGTGTCTTGATATGTCTTGGTGTGTCTTTGTGTGTCATGGTGTGTATGGTGTGTCTTGGAGTGTCATGGTGTGTCTTGATATGTCCTGGTGTGTCTTGGTGTGTCTTGATGTGTCTTGATATGTCTTGGTGTGTCTTGGTGTGTCTGGTGAGTCTTGGTGTGTCTTTGTGTGTCATGATGTGTCTTGATATGTCTTGGTGTGTCTTGGTGTGTCTTGATGTTCTTGTGTGTCTTGATGTGTCTTGATGTGTCTTGATGTGTCTTGATATGTCTTGGTGTGTCTTGGTGTGTCCTTGATGTGTCTTGATGTGTCTTGATATGTCTTGATATGTCTTGGTGTGTCTTTGATATGTCTTGGTGTGTCTTGATGTGTCTTGATATGTCTTTGTGTGTCTTGGTGTGTCTTGGTGTGTCTTGATGTGTCTTGATGTGTCTTGATATGTCTTGGTGTGTCTTGGTGTGTCTTGATATGTCTTGGTGTGTCTTGGTGTGTCTTGATGTGTCTTGATGTGTCTTGATATGTCTTGGTGGTCTGGGGGGTCTTGATGTGTCTTGGTGTGTCTTGGTGTGTCTTGATGTGTCTTGGTGTGTCATGGTGTGTCTTGATGTGTCTTGATGTGTCTTGATGTGTCATGGTGTGTCTTGGTGTGTCTTGGTGTGTCTTGGTGTGTCTTGATGTGTCTTGATGTGTCTTGGTGTGTCTTTATGTGTCTTGATGTGTCTTGGTGCGTCTTGGTGTGTCTTGGTGTGTGTTGATGTGTCTTGGTGTGTCTTGTTGTGTCTTGGTGTGTCTTGATATGTCTTGATGTGTCTTGGTGTGTCTTGATGTGTTTTGGTGTGTCTTGATGTGTCTTGGTGTGTCTTGGTGTGTCTTGATGTGTCTTGGTGTGTCTTGGTGTGTCTTGGTGTGTCTTGGTGTGTCTTGGTGTGTCTTGATGTGTCTTGGTGTGTCTTGATGTGTCTTGATGTGTCTTGATATGTCTTGGTGTGTCTTGGTGTGTCTTGATATGTCTTGGTGTGTCTTGGTGTGTCTTGATGTGTCTTGATGTGTCTTGATATGTCTTGGTGTGTCTGGGGGGTCTTGATGTGTCTTGGTGTGTCTTGGTGTGTCTTGATGTGTCTTGGTGTGTCATGGTGTGTCTTGATGTGTCTTGATGTGTCTTGATGTGTCATGGTGTGTCTTGGTGTGTCTTGGTGTGTCTTGGTGTGTCTTGATGTGTCTTGATGTGTCTTGGTGTGTCTTGATGTGTCTTGATGTGTCTTGGTGCGTCTTGGTGTGTCTTGGTGTGTGTTGATGTGTCTTGGTGTGTCTTGTTGTGTCTTGGTGTGTCTTGATATGTCTTGATGTGTCTTGGTGTGTCTTGATGTGTTTTGGTGTGTCTTGATGTGTCTTGGTGTGTCTTGGTGTGTCTTGATGTGTCTTGGTGTGTCTTGGTGTGTCTTGGTGTGTCTTGGTGTGTCTTGATGTGTCTTGGTGTGTCTTGGTGTGTCTTGGTGTGTCTTGGTGTGTCTTGGTGTGTCTTGATGTGCCATGGTGTGTCTTGATATGTCTTGGTGTGTCTTGGTGTATCTTGATGTGTCATGGTGTGTCATGGTGTGTCACGGTGTGTCTTGATGTGTCATGGTGTGTCTTGATGTGTCATGGTGTGTCATGGTGTGTCATGGTGTGTCTTCGTGTGTCTTGATGTGTCTTGATGTATCATGTGTGTCTTGATGTGTCATGGTGTGTCATGGTGTGTCTTGGTGTGTCTTGATGTGTCATGGTGTGTCTTGAAGTGTTATGGTGTGTCATGGTGTGTCATGGTGTGTCTTGATGTGTCTTGATGTGTCTTGATGTGTCATGGTGTGTCTTGATGTGTCATGGTGTGTCATGGTGTGGCATGATGTCTTGATGTGTCATGGTGTGCCTTGATGTGTCTTGATGTGTCATGGTGTGTCTTGGTGTGTCTTGATGTGTCTTGATGTGTCATGGTGTGTCTTGATGTGTCATGGTGTGTCTTGATGTGTCTTGATGTGTCATGGTGTGTCTTGATGTGTCTTGATGTGTCATGGCGTGTCTTGGTGTGTCTTGATGTGTCATGGTGTGTCTTGATGTGTCATTGTGTGTCTTGATGTGTCTTGATGTGTCATGGTGTGTCTTGATGTGTCATGGTGTGTTTTGATGTGTCTTGATGTGTCATTGTGTGTCTTAATGTGTCTTGATGTGTCATGGTGTGTCTTGGTGTATCTTGATGTGTCTTGATGTGTCATGGAGTGTCGTGATGTGCCATGGTGTGTCTTGATGTGTCATGGTGTGTCTTGATGTGTCATGGTGCGTCATGGTGTGTCATGGTGTGTCATGGTGTGTCATGGTGTGTCATGGTGTGTCATGGTGTGTCTTGGTGTGTCTTGGTGTGTCTTGATGTGTTTTGATGTGTCTTGGTGTGTCTTGGTGTGTCTCGGTGTGTCTTGGTGTATCTTGATGTGTCTTGGTGTGTCTTGGTGTGTCTTGATGTGTCTTGGTGTGTCTTGGTGTGTCTTGATGTGTCTTGGTGTGTCTTGGTGTGTCTTGGTGTGTCTTGATGTGTCTTGATGTGTCTTGGTGTGTCTTGGTGTGTCTTGGTGTGTCTTGATGTGTCTTGATGTGTCTTGATGTGTCTTGGTGTGTCTTGGTGTGTCTTGATGTGTCTTGGTGTGTCTTGGTGTGTCTTAATGTGTCTTGGTGTGTCTTGGTGTGTCTTGGTGTGTCTTGATGTGTCTTGATGTGTCTTGATGTGTCTTGGTGTGTCTTGGTGTGTCTTAATGTGTTCTTGGTGTGTCTTGGTGTGTCTTGATGTGTCTTGGTGTGTCTTGATGTGTCTTGGTGTGTCTTGGTGTGTCTTAATGTGTCTTGGTGTGTCTTGGTGTGTCTTGATGTGTCTTGATGTGTCTTGATGTGTCTTGGTGTGTCTTGGTGTGTCTTAATGTGTCTTGGTGTGTCTTAATGTGTCTTGGTGTGTCTTGATGTTTTTTGATATGTCTTTGTGTGTCATGGTGTGTCTTGATATGCCTTGGTGCGTCCTGCTGTGTCTTTGTGTGTTCTGTTGTCTTGGTGCGCCCTGCTGTGTCTTACTGTGTCTTGGTGTGTCTTGTTGTGTCTTGGTGTGCGTTGTTTCATGGTATGTGTGTGTCTTGGTGTGTGTTGTGTCTTGGTGCGTCCTGTTGTGTCTTGGTGCGTCCTGTTGTGTCATGCTGTGTGTTGGTGCGTCCTGCTGTGTCTTGCTTTGTGTTGGTGCGTCCTGCTGTGTCTTGCTTTGTGTTGGTGCGTCCTGTTGTGTCTTGCTGTGTGTTGGTGCGTCCTGCTGTCTTGCTTTGTGTTGGTGCGTCCTGCTGTGTCTTGCTGTGTGTTGGTGCGTCCTGCTGTGTCTTGCTTTGTGTTGGTGTGTCCTGCTGTGTCTTGCTTTGTGTTGGTGCGTCCTGCTGTGTCTTGCTGTGTGTTGGTGCGTCCTGCTGTGTCTTGCTGTGTGTTGTGTTCGTCCTGCTGTGTCTTGCTTTGTGTTGGTGCGTCCTGCTGTGTCTTGCTGTGTGTTGGTGCGTCCTGCTGTGTCTTGCTTTGTGTTGGTGCGTCCTGCTGTGTCTTGCTGTGTGTTGGTGCGTCCTGCTGTGTCTTGCTGTGTGTTGGTGCGTCCTGCTGTGTCTTGCTATGTCCCGGTAGTGTGTGTCACCACCACCACATGGCAGTCGTAAAGCTGTTCTTGTGGTGGTAAGATAAGACATCCTCCTCACACCCTGGCTAGCTCTCTGTCTTCAAGTGTTCTCAGTGTGGCTCTAAATCTGGATCTATATGAGGCATGTGTGACTCTAACTGTGGTAAGTGGCACTCTGTGGTGGCCAGTAAGTGCCCGTATTCCACTGTTGTTGTAAAAAATGTGTTTACCCTCAATTATGACACCTATACAGAAAATAAGTATTACTTAATAAGACCGGAAGAGAAATTTTACACCGAGTAGCTACGTTTAGCAGTAACTTAAAACCTAGACAAGTGTGTGTAAGTGCTGACAATAAACATAATATACTTCTTAATGTCACATCAACAAGTAACTAATTAATCCTGTAACTCGATCTACTGCCTGAGCCTCATTATGATGGTGTGTTATGAGGTACATTTCTGAACTGCATGCGCCTTTTTTTCCACATTTTTGTCTGTATCCTCATACCGTTTCTCATTTCTATTGTTCTGTTGCGTAAGTTTCGGGTATCATGACTCGGTATGCAGGTGAATCCTCGCTCCGCTAAAGCTACGCAAGTGTTGCACATGTGTTTCATGCGTCAACTTGACGGTACTGTGCACCTCTGAGTTTAAGATACCTTAGAGAATGTATTGGTTTAAAGTCAAATGTGTGTTTATACCGACAGTATGTAGACGGAAAAGTGGACTCAAGTTCCGTATAATGCGATCTTTTATTGACAACGTTTCGCCCACACAGTGGGCTTCATCAAGTCACAGAGTGATCTCGTGTAACTTGATAAGGTCCACTGTATGGGCGAAACGTTGTCAATAAAAGATCGCATTATACCGCATTTGTGTCTACTTTTCCATCGTGTAGATATTTTATACAATTTACCTATAATATATAGATAAAGACACTTATCTACCTGCTGGATAAGGATAACAAAGTGAAACCTTAGCTTCAGAAACCTTAGCTTCAGAAACCTTAGCTTCAGAAACCTTAGCTTCAGAAACCTCTCCAGGAAAGACAGCTCGTGAGTAAGGGAGGAACTTTGCAATTAATGCCGAGGGATCGTAAGAAGTCGTTTGATACGGATCCAAGATAAAATCACTTTTTTCATGTTGATAAATTAGACACGTGTTCTACATTTGGGTATCTGTATTGTGGAAACGTTTCTCCACACAGTGGCTTTATCAGTCCTAAACAAAGAAGAATGGTGAAATCAGTAGTTTGAAGTAATCAGTCCCTCAGCCTTGAGTCGATGTAATCAGTCCATCACTCTTGAAATGAACACAGCAGATGTGTGAAGTGGCTTATATACTGTAGACAGGTGAGGTGAAGCAGTCGTAGGTGGTATCACACTGGACAAATCTACAGTCCTGTCAGACACAGCTACATCTTGGAATCCTGATACAGGGAATCCTTCACTTGCCTAACCTATAGTCATGACCTACTTCCACATGTGGATTTGTCCACTATATGACTGCTTCACCTCACCTGTCTACAGTATATAAACCACTTCGCACATATGCTGTATTCTTTTCAAGATTGATGGACTGATTACATCCATCAATCTTGGGGTGAGCGGAGGAATCTGAGATAATCAGTCCCTCAGGCTTGAGTCGATGTGTTAACAAAAGTCAATCGACAATTACAACTGACTGATTACCTCAAACTCCTCCTCTCATTCCACCATTTTCTGTATTGGACTTAAGAAGCCACTGTGCGGCGAAACGTTTCCAGAATAAAGATACCCAAATGTTGCACAGGTGTCTCATTTATCACAGGCAGTAAGACTGTCGCTTATATACTGGCCCCAGATGAAGGAGGTGTAGCAGGCGAAGACATTGTTACTGACAGGCGGTATACACCAGTAAACCATACCCCCGGCCGGGATTGAACCCGCGGTCATAGAGTCTCAAAACTCCAGCCCGTCGCGTTAGCCACTAGACCAGGTATACACCAGTGGAAGTAGGTTATGCCCGGTGATAGTTAAGAAGGTTGTGGAGACGTGTTCTGAACCAAGATCCCATGATGTTGCTGTGACTGACAAGCTGTTTTATGTACCATTCGTTTACAACCCAGGTACCTACCTCCTGTTAGGTAAAAATGGACAGCAGGTGTAAGAAAACATGGCCAGCGTTTTCACTCGTCCAGTGTTCGAACCCCAGTCCCTCAGTGAGTGAGCTGAAGCTACTACCAATTGAGCCACGAGCAATAAAGTTGCCAATAAAGCAGCAGTTATCCCCTTGTTCCCTTTATAAACAACGACTACAGAAAAAAATATCACGAAAGAAAAAACAAAATCATATACTCTCCTTTAATAACGTCTGTTCCTGCCCATTGTGTTTTTTCCCCCACCGGGTTTTACAAGGTTAGGTTAAGGATTCATATTCTATTTACAAGCTAAGAGCTGTTAACTACATCAACTGATTTGGAAGCCTTTTTATTGTTATGGGACAAACAAATAGTGAATACTTTAAAGTTAGAATCATCTGTCTGCCAGCGATTTCATTTTGTCAACTGTCTTTATTTCGTTGCTTTCATTATGCTGTTAGGTAAGAGGACACAAGTGTAGCTAATGCGACATTTTATTGTGGCAACGTTTCGCTCCTGGAGACCGATACGTTGCCACAATAAAATGTCACATTAGTTGCACTTGTGTCCTTTTACCTAACATATTGTCGGTAATTCTACCAACATTAATACAATTTGTCATTATGCTGTACGAATGTGTTTCTTACCAGGCTACAACCATTATTTCTTATGTCCTTTCTCAGTCTCAACTTATCTAATGTGAATCCATTATTGCAGGTTGTCTTCCATGGATATTTTTCATGCCGTATTTATGTGTCAGATTTATTTATTTCTGTCACATCCTCACCAATTCTAAATCTTTCTAGAGGAAACTCGCTCTGGTAATGTGTCCTCTGAGTGTTGATAACTGGGATTAACTTTGTCACTGCGTGTTCTCCTGCGTGTTCTCCTGCGTGTTCTCCTGCGCTTACATTTATCAACTTGTCGGCTCTCTGAGCCGACAAGTTTATAAATTAGACACATGTCATAGACTTGGGTATCTTTACTGAGGAAACGTTTAGCCACACACTTGATTCATCAGTCCTATAAAAAGATGAATGGTCAAGAACAGAAGGAGTTTGAGGTAATCATGTCCATTCTGTACTACGGAGACAAGAACTGTGCTGCGCAGTCTGAGGCCATTCATAATATGTGGAGACTGTATCTAACATGATACAAGTGGAAGGTGCAGTACATTAAACAACGACCTCACTATGGCCAGTACATTAGACAACGACCGCGTTATGACCAGTACACAAGACAACGACTACGCTATGATCAGTACACTAGAGAACGACCACGCTGTGACCGGTACACAAGACAACGACTACGCTATGATCAGTACACTAGAGAACGACCACGCTGTGACCGGTACACAAGACAACGACTACGCTATGGTCAGTACACAAGACAACGACCATACTATGGCCAAGACACGAGACAACGACCAAACTGGCCAGGACAAGAGACAACAACCAAGCTATGTCCAGGACACGAGACAATGCAACTATGGACAGGACACAAGAAAACGACCAAACTGTCCGGGACACAAAACACGCGTTGCTTGTTCTGCCAGACTCCGTAATTCAGAGGTAACAAACAGGAAGGTGTGTTGGCCTCCGCTGCTGCAATCAAGACTCTGCTGTTGGACGCTGTTGTACTTGGCCTGGTTCACTTGTGCTCTGCTACATTGTTCTGCTCTCTGCTGCATTGTGCTGCTCTTTGCTGCACTGTCCTCCTCTCTGCTGCACTGTGCCTTCTTTGCTGCACTATGCTGCTCTCCGTTGCACTGTGCTGCTCTCTGTTGCACTGTGTTACTCTCTGTAGCACCGTGTTGCTCTCTGTAGCACTATGTTGCTCTCTGTAGCACTGTGTTGCTCTCTGCTGCGCTGTGTTGCTCTCTGTTGTTACTCTTTGGTGCATTGCGTTGCTCTCTGTAGGACTGTGTTGCTCTCTGTTGCAGTGTGTTGCTCTCTGTAGCATTGTATTGCTCTCTGTTGCACTGTGTTATTCTCTCCTGCCTTTGCCTGCCCTTACTCTGTTGTAATTCGCAGCAGTGCGTTATTCTCATGTTCCCTCGCATATCCTTGCTCTAATGTTTTGTGTTACGGTGTTGTTTACACTTCAGCAAGTATTACGAACACAGGTAATGAATGGCCTGTGAGACCTGGTCGTAATGGGAACTGGAGCAAACAAACTCAGTAGACCATAATGTATATTTTGCCTTCACCCTCTGTATACAGGTATGTACACTATGTACAATATGTACAGGTAGAATAATAAGTGTATACCACGGTGACAGATGGCAAAGAAGCCAAAGAGAGTGCACCGTACTCAACCAGCAGGTAAGCAAGTCTACCTATGCTTACCGCAAGTGAACCAGTTGCTTCAGCTTTGACGGGCTTGCCTTTGATTGGTCAATGAACCAAGGTACTGATTGAACGACGGGTACCGTATCGATCGTTAAACCCTTAGCACCCTGTTCGCTGGTTGGGAGGCAGCCTGTATGGGAGTGTGACATACGCCGAATAAATTGTAATATACTCTTTGAATGCCACAGCAAGTTACAGCATTACACTTCGATGAAGGATAAACCCGTCGAGCAGCTGTCATACTGGGAACATCTTAGAGCTGACAAGATGAGAGTCAAGGTGAACCTCAGGTCTTTGTATCCTAGTATACATGTGAACCTCATGCAGCCGTCTTAACGATCTTTAGCAAAATGAAGGAGGGTTTAAAGCCTGTCGAATACAGGAAGGTCATTAACGCTGCGTAGAACTGTTCTAAGCAGCGATAATGGTTAGTTTAAATACAATTAATTCTCACTGTATATAAACTGAGAGATACACACCTCTCATTGTTTATAAGAATGTGAAACACGTTTATATTTCAGCTAGTAAATATGACCAGCTGGTAAATATGGCCAGCTAGTAAATGTGACCAGCTAGTAAATATGACCAGCTAGTAAATATTACCAGCTAGTAAATATGACCAGCTAGTAAATATGACACTGACAATTTTTAATCCCTAACTGTTATGGAGAAATGGTCTGGTGATACCAATAAGATGTGGAAAAAGACATTTATGTACAGTTCAGGACATTTATAAAAGGAAACGTTTCGCCACGAATGACTTCTTCAGTCCTAAAGACTGAAGAAGTCACTCGTGGCGATACGTTTCCTTTTATAAATGTCCTGATAATAAGTGTTTTCTCCCGCACCTATTATATATGACGCTGTTGACGCGACGTTTTAAACATCTGCCTAAAAGATGATGAAATTAATCGTGTCGAGTTACCTTCTATATTGAATCGCCTTGATACTGTTACTGTTGCTGCTTCTGCTACTGTTGCTGCTGCCTGTGCTGTTGTGGCTGCTGCTGCTGTGGCTGCCGGTGCTGTTGTGGCTGCTGCTGTGGCTGCCGGTGCTGCTGTGGCTGCCGGTGCTGTTGTGGCTGCTGCTGTGGCTGCCGGTGCTGCTGTGGCTGCTGCTGCTGCCGGTGCTGCTGTGGCTGCTGCTGCTGTGGCGGCTGCTGCCGCTGCTGCTGCTGCTGCTGCTGCTGCTGCTGCTGCTGCTGCTGCTGCGGCTGCTGCTGCGGCTGCTGTTGTTTTTGTTGTTGTTGCTGCTGCAACTGTGGCTACTGCTGCTCTGTGTTAGTGAGAGTCCAAGAAGAGGTCAGTAAAGTATGTTCACCATCTGTCTGTCAGCTGGTGCAGGTTCTGCTGATGTAGACTCTGCATCATGTCAGCCAAACTGTGTTTCAAGACTACTTGTATAATTATGAAGACCTAATGGGATCAGAAAGATCCGAACTGCTTCAAATAGGCAGAAGCTTTCAAGCAGGAGGCTTACAGCTTTTCATTTCATTCCTGCATGCATGAGCCTTACTAGAGATTTTAACAATGCTAGGAATTAGCAAGAACAAGCGAAATATTCACAAACACTGATCTCTGGCTGAAGGAGACTCGAACCTACGAACCTTGGAACAAGGTACGCAGTGCTTTACCAACCTAGCTACACTGGTCCAATACCTTGGCGTCTAGCGTGAGCTAGACTGGACCAGTGTAGCTAGGTTGGTAAAGCACTGCGTACCGTGTTCCAAGGTTCGTAGGTTCAAGTCTCCTTCAGCCAGAGATCAGTGTTTGTGAATATTTCGCCTGCTCTTGCGAATTCCTAGCATATATGAAAAGTAATATAAAGACAGGATCATAAAGACAGATGGAAGATGAGAGAAAGATGGGCTTGTGTGGCACGAAATTCGTATCCATCTCAGTTGAATGAAACTTGAATTTGTCTTCGATAGTTTCTTACCCTCTACCTTGGCTAAGTGCGCCGTTCAATCTGCTTATGATTTGTCTGCCTTTTAGTGACTTTATGTATGTCCTTCGACACTTACGTATTACTATGTATTTTTGTCGGTGTTCATCGCTTCTATTGACGATCATTAACATACACAAGTGTAACAGAAAAATGGTTTGGTGATAGCTACAAGATGTGAAGAAAGACACCTATTTATAATTTAGGACATTTATTAGATAGTTTAGGACATTTATTAGAAGAGACGTTTCACTTCTAATAAATGTCCTGATCTGTTCTTTAGTATCTTTCCCCACACACACAAGGGTAACACTTCTTAGGACATGAATTCAAATGTGTAAAAATATAAGCTGGGATCAAATACTGTCTCCTAAGGAACGCCAGCAGACAGTCTCACCTGGTCTGACACTTGACTCTCTTACTCTGAATCTTTGAATCCACAATGGTAAAAATAGGAGAGCTATATTTCTGTCTTGGTACAGAGACCTTCGTCAGATATCATCAGAGGAGAAGCTTAAGCATGTCCTGCAACTTATAGGCGGATCCTGAAGCGGTGACTCACTATTGACAATGCCTCACTACCTCTGTGAGCCTTTGACATTGAGGACAACTGCAGTGACAGCACATTTCTTGGCTAGTAACAACAAACTCGCTACAACAAGGATGTTGTGGTGCTGAAATGTGACAAGTTACAGGATGCCCGAGATTTCTTATGTATATATCATGGATCACTTATGTTTGTTGACGCTAGTGATAAGGTTCTTCCTGGTCTGTCCTCCTCAAAGAGGGTGCCTTAATGCTAGTGGAGGACTCTTGGGCCAAGGATGTGGAGTTACCCTTACCTTCTTAGGATTCAATCTATTTGCCTCCTATTTCCCAGAAGCTGTATAACCTCTGGAGTCTACCTCGAGTCGCTTTCGGAGGTCACCACTCCCGAGGCCCGGTCCCAGACCAGGCCTCGTGGTTGTTGGCCTGATAGATCAACCTGTTAGTGTTTGCTGCCCGCAGTTCAACGTATGCACTACAATTGTCTGATCAGGGACTGTTTTGAGAAATCTGTTACGTTCCCTCTTGAACGCGGTTAGGGGATTGTTGGTGATCCCTATATTGCATGAAGGGAGGGCGATGAACAGTCGTGGTCTCTTAACACCTATTGAGTTCTCTCTCAGTGTATTCATCGTTCACCTGCCTTGTGTTCATTACTAGCAGTTTAATTGTGCAGATTTAAGACTAATCTCTGAAACATTCTTCAGCTCTACAATTTTAGTAGGCAGCAATATTCCAGCCTAGAAAGAACCAGTAGCCTGGTTTGGCATCTCTTGTTTTGAAAATTCTGGTTAATTCATCCTATCATTTTTCTTGCTGCTGCGATTATAACATCGTTGTGCTCCTGGAACGTGAGAGCATCTGACGTTATCACTCCCAGGTCTCTCACATTTGACTTACGTTCTGCAGAGTGGTTCGAGTTTGTCTTGTACTTCGATCTTGTTTTTATTTCCTTCATTCTTCTGTGACTCAGTAAGTGAAAATTATCCTCATTGAACATCATTTTGTTGTCAGTAGCGCAATGGAAGACTTGGTTTATATCAGCTTAGAGGCTCACTGTGTTTTTTATGGATGTCGTTTTCATACAAATTCTAATCTCATTTGTGAAGGATGATAGAATGTTATGATTTATGTCCCTGTATGTGTCAGAAGTGAGAATGAGGAAGAGAAGTAGAGAGAGACACTCATTGGGTCTTATTTTCTTGGAAGTCAAATATTCATCTGATCACCTTTCCATTTACTCCTTTTTTTTTTTGTACGCATTTTGTGTACAATTTCCCCATGACTGCACTTCTCAAAGTCAGTGTATACTACATGTGCATTTTCCTTGTCTTCAAGTGCATCCAAGACCATGTTACCTTTCGTTGTACATAGAATCTGTTGGCTTTGAGAAGATCTGTTTTCCGTCGTCTTCGCCTATAGATAGCAAACCTCTTCCTTTCTGATCTGTACCTTCTCTTTCGCAATACTGTGTCTTGGGCGTCCTTCTAATTCCAATGAACTCATCCTCTCGATATGGTTTAAGTCATCGTTTATCATATTGACTTTCCAGTGTATTTTAAAAAGCTCACGAATTTTTAGCTCCCAGTTGAGGTCCTTGTTGTTAAAGTTAAATCTGTTGAACATACCTTCCTGGTTGACTATTTTGCTGATTATGACCAGTAGTAAGTATTTTATGTCTGAACTTTTATTAGTCTGTGGTCTGAGTTTACACTTCTACACTACAATGTTCCAGACCAGATCTTCATCATTATCAAAATTAAGGTCTAGTTGGTTCTGTTATTTGCTGGCATAAGGTGAATTTGTGACAGTCTTAGTAGTTCAGTTGTGTGAAAATGTTCACTCAAACTATGAGATCTTCCACTTCAGTAGTTTAGGTGTCTTAAACTGAAGTTTAAGCAATAGTATAATTGAAGCTGGGTTTATAAGTCTTCAAGACAGTATATAATTTTCGACAGTTGGTCTTTGAACTGCTGTTAAGTTGCATCTGGTGGTTTATATACAGGTGTAATAACTAGAATAAGATTTTTCAATTTTAACCACCAGTGCAACGAGCACGTCATCCATTTTTTACACAGCCAATTTTCCACATTCCCTCTACACCCTTTAAAATAGCATGGAGAAACAAGCAACAGCAAACCTGCACATGACGCACAGGCGTCACCTAGTGCCGATCCTTTGTCGCCTAAGTCCAGACCAGCTCTGCAGCAGCGATTCATACAGTCACAGTCAGCACAGCCAACCAACTTCTTCCCTCTACTCTGCTACCAGCGCCATGCGGCTGGGTCTAGCTTCGGCTCTTTCTCTAATCTCTAATCATTTCATCTCCCTCACTACTCTTCCACTGTCCAAATCTCCCTTTCACTCACATGGGTTTTACGTGGGAGTATCTTACTACTAGTAATAGTAACTAAGTGTATATCAGTGACTCTTTAAAATACAGGTACCCTCTTTCCCCACTGTTGTTCACTTTTTTCCGGTCGTATCTGAGTAGACTGTTCTCAGGAATCCACATTTCGTTGTCAATGTAGCTGTTTACATAGGTTTCCATAAAGGCTACAAATATTGCATTAAACTCAGTGAGGAGACCATTAAATGGTAATTTGTTGTAGTTGTTGTTGTTACTCGATTTAAGACCCTGAATATTTGCATAATTGAAAGATGTTTTGTTATTTGTTGCTAGACAGGCGGCTTTTTTGTTGATTTAATAACTGGTTGTGGTGATCCCACCACTGGCTAGTTCCCAGTGGCTTTGTTACCAGTCCAGAATGGTTCCTAGGTGGTGATATATTCTTACTATTTATTCACATTCTTCATAGTTTCCTAGCACTAAAAAATCATAGCTGCTTGTATAGTTGAACTTTCTATGCTCAATTTTATGTTCATGTTGCCTTTAAATGCCTCGCTTCCTTCACCCAGAATGGCGGGCAGTTGCATCGGAGCATTGTCTCTCAGTTGTCTGTCACTGCACATTTTAGGATGGAAATATGTGCGGGTCTTGGAATGACATACTATATCTTTATTCGAGAGAGAATGGTATTTCCTTGGGTTGTCATATTGGCACATACATTTCCTTCTCCAGTTGGTCCATATTTGGAAATTCTCAAAGTGTACTGCTGACACATAGGGTCTTTTGGGTTTTCACTTTCCCATAAATATATTACAGTGGAACCTTGGTTGTCGAATGCACTACTCGAACAAATCGGTTTTCGAACAAGGAATTCGAGAAAAATGTCCTGGTTTTCGTACATGCTCTTGGTTGTCGACCGACAACACTCCCGAGGTCGAAGAATTTAAAAAAAAAAAATTTCTTCTGAAATGATAGAGAATCTTTTTCTGAAGGCAATGAAACCAAAAGCATGAAATCTGATAAAAACTTACTGAATTATGTTATTGCCAAGCTAGTGGTCTCGGCGATATTTACGCATCTACAATTTCTCCCACTTTGAGCCCTATTATGGGCCAGTTCCATTGTTCCAGTTGACCACACTCAGAGCTATTTCGCTAGATTGCCTTTCATTTTATCGATTGAGCACAAGAAACCGCCCATTTGCTTATTTCAACTACCCAATAAAGTGATCTGAAATTACTTATTTGGCCAATTTCATACAAAATTCATCAAAGGCCAATTTTAAAATAGGGTCCAGAATAAACAATGCAAACCTTCATGATACTAAAATCATATTTTCTCTGTTCATTAGCCACATCTCCAGATCTCTGTTATATTATACTTGATGTTCATTTTGAAATTTTATTCAGACAAAAGATAGAAGAATTACTGTTATTCAGACTACTGCATAATTGTAACAAGTGTATGAATAATATCAGCGTATTCGTGAATGCATATTAGAACCACCAGTTGACGTGTATTGGACGCGTGACATCGTTTGTTTACTCATGAACATCGGCAAAAATCGAAGATTTTCCCTGATTGAGCTCAATTTCAAGCTGCTTTTTTTTCAGTAAACCATTCAAAATCATCTCTATTTCTGTAACATATCTTTAATTCTATCAAATACGACCAGGAAAACGAGAATACAGCCATAAATACCATATGAAAATACATCGCAAATTCGTTATTTTAGACCAAAATGAAAGTCGCATTTTTTTCCTCATTATGCTCTGCGTACTGAAGGATTTTTTTATACTGACCACATTGACTATGCAGACCCATTCTTTCACATGTAAGCCCACCAGCTTTCTCCCGCAAGGAGTTAGTACATTATTATTAATAAATTATTATATTGTCATTTGGAGTATGGAACGGATTAATTCTATTTACATTATTCTTTATTGGAAAAATTGCTTTGGTTATCGTTCATTTTGGTTGTCGAGCCGACATCTGGAATGAATTAAGTTAGACAACCGAGGTTCCACTGTAAAAACAAAAAATTTCTGAGTCATTCAATGAATGAAAGCTGACAGTCTTTAAAGGAAATTTGGAATGTTGTTGATCTGTAACTCTCTCTCTCTCTCTCTCTCTTCTCTCTCTCTCTCTCTCTCCACACACACACACACACACACACACACACACACACACACACACACACATACTCTTCCAGTGCTTGGTAGGGCCCACCTTTGCCCCAAGAACTACGTGAGTTCCTCGAGGCATGGATTAAACAAGGTGCTGGAAACATCTCTTAGTGATCTTCTTCCATGTTGACATGATAGCATCACACAGTTGCTGCTAATCTCCCATTCCACCACATCCCAAAGGTTTACGCCAAATTCTGACCCTCCCATTTGCAGGTCACAATAGAAATAGCGATTTTTCAGACCAGGCTACGTTTTTAAATCTTCAGTTGTCCAGTTTTGGCGAGGCTGTGTCCACTGTAATCTCAGTTTCCTGTTCTTGGCTGACAGGAGTGGAACCTGGTGTGATCATATGCTGGTGTAGACCATTCACTTCAAGGTTCGATGCATTGTGCTTTCAGTGATGCTCTTCTGCATACCACTGTTGTAACACATGGTTGTCTGAGTTACTCTCGCCTTTCTGTCAGTTGGAACCAGTCTGCTTATTCTCCTTTGACCTCTCTCATTAATAAGTCGTTTTCGCCCACAGAACTGTCACTCACTGGATGATTTGTGTTTTTTTCTGTCATTCTCCGCTAATTTTAGAGACTGTTGTGCGGGAGAATCCCAGATCAGTTTCTAAGATTATCAAATCAACCCGTCTTGCACCAACAATCATTCCACGGTTAAAGTCACATTTCTTCCCCATCCTGATGTTTGGTCTAAACAACAACTGAACTTCATGAGAGAGAGACAAGAGAGAGAGAGAGAGAGAGAGAGAGAGAGAGAGAGAGAGCTTCTTTACCATTAAACAGGCAGCAAACTGCTCCTACACTCTGGCTGTATCTTTCTCAATAACATCAACCTAGATTATTCATTCCTAGTATGACTCGAGACTGGAACATGTTCGCACAGCATAACAACACTGACGAAATAAAGTCAGTTAACCCAACAAAATCTCTGGCCCACAGCTGGCTCCAACTTCTCCCTGTTCCCTATCTGTCTGTTTCATAACAATAAAAAATTAACAAAGGTAAGGTATTCAGGTGAGCTGAGGTAGGTATCAGCTCTTAGGTAGTAAATAAAAGATAGGAATTCTTACTCTAATTCCTAAAAGGAATCCTTATGTAAAGAGAGTGAGCTCCAAAACTTGGTGGTCCCTGGACAAGAACAGACAAGGTTATCTGTCTGTTGAACTTATTCCACCTCAAAATCGACAGGATGGGACCACCTCTACTAGTAGTCAAGAGAAGGCGGACCTCTTTGCCGAACACTTTGCTACCAAAATGCAAGTTCCTGATCCAGCGACCCTCCTTGGCTAGCTGCAAGAACTGTCAAAACTGTCAGTGGTGACAATAAGGCAGGAGGAGGTGCATTTCCTTCTTAAATCGCTTGAGCAAGGAAAGGTTTTGGGCCCAGACAAGTTGAGCACAAGATTGCCGAGTAGATGTGCAGACCAGCTAGCAGCACCTCTAACTCGCATCTTTCAGCACTGCCTAGTACAGTGTAAATGGCCCTCTCTGTGGAAAGAGGCAAATGTAGTCCCTGTTCACAAAAAGAAAAGCAGAGCAGAAATCAGCAACTACAGACCAGTGTCACTCCTGTCAATCACTGGCAAGATCCTTGAGACGATAAGACAAATGACAGTTTTTTGACTACCACTCACTACTTTGTGACAGTCAATTTGGCTTCAGGAAAGGTTACTCTGCTGCTGATCTGTTGTCAAACCTCTCCACTAAGTGGCACCAGTCACTGGATGAATCCAAAGTCAGCTGTGTGGTAGCACTGGACAATGCTGGTGCTTTCGACCGAGTGTGGCACCAGGGCCCATTGGCAGAACTACAAGCACTGGAAATTGTAGACTCTACGCTATGTCTCCTTAGTGATTACCTTCATGGTAGATCTCTAAGGGTAGTTCTCAATGGAACAGAATCAGCAAAACATCCTACTGGGGCAAGTTCCACAGGAAAGTGTGCTTGGGCCATTGTTATGGAATGTCTACTTCAATGACCTTCAGCTCATCCCAGAATCCCATACATATGCAGACGACTGTACTCTGACATTTATTTATCCAAGAGAAAAAGTACCAGCTGCTTTAAGCTACATCAATCACCAGGCTGATACAGCAAAGAGCTGTATCAGCCTGGGAAAAAAGATGACAGGTAACATTTGCACCTGAGAAAACACAAATGATGATCGTCTCTAGGCATCATGATGGTAATGCCAGAGCAGTATTAAGTATGAATGGGAGAGTGCTGGTACCCGAGGAAGAAGTTGATATCCTTGGGGTGAAATCTGACCTCAAACTGGCCAGGAAGAACCACGTTGTAAATGTTGCAAACAAGGTAGCCAGGAAGCTTACATCACTTCAGTGTATCTCGCATCTGCTTGACAGTAGGGTTGCAAGATTCTGGATGAGGCACAAGTAGGCTCACACCTTGAATATGAAAGACTTTCTTGGTTTGCCTGCCCCTCCCTCCCCCTCTCATCTGCGACTGCTTGACAGAGTAGAGAACAGAGGAAGACGTCTCCTCTCTCGCCTGGACCCATCCTGGATAGATCTGTCATTTCAGCAGAGCCTTCAACACAGGAGAGATGTGGGTGGTCTTACTGCTATGCACAAAGCCAATATTGTCAAAGTACCGCACTTGGCTCCACTTTGAAGACAGCGAAAAAGCAAGCTTCTATACCACAAGACGGGCAGGAAGCATCAACTTCACTCTGGCTGTACTCTGCTCCAGAAAATCACCTCATCTGAGATCATTTATCCCCAGGATGACTCGAGTCTGGAACATATTAGTTAAGCATTATGTTGTCAACGAGATAAAGTTAGTTGATCAAATGAAAATGCTGGCCCACAGATGGCTCTAACTTCATCCTATTCCCTACTTGTATGTTTCATAACAATGAAAAGGCTTTCAAATCAGCTGATGTAGGTAACAGCTCTTAGCTTGTCAATAAAGTTAGGAATCCTTAACTTGTCAATAGCTTGTGAATAAAGTTAGAGATCCTTAACCTAACCTTGTCAAACCCTGTGTAAGAGAGAGAGAGAGAGAGAGAAGAGAGAGAGAGAGAGAGGATATCTGAAAAATTATGAAAGGTCAGGCAACGAGCCATAGAGTGAGGCGGTGCAGGAAGGTCGACAACAGGTGGCAGCACACACGTGGCCGCCACTGCTGTTTACATCAATCATTCCCTTACTCTTCTTGCTTTATACTTGACAAAATAAAAAAAAACAGTGTCACATTATTCATAATAACTCTTGCAGTCTTTATCATAACCTTAAAATAAACAACCAGGTCATGGACCTATTTTATGAAAAAAAATATATTTTTTAAATAATAATAATAATAATAATAATAATAATAATAATAATAATAATAATAATAATATCTTTATTTACTACAAGTACACGTACAAGGTATACAGTCCTAGCTGACAACAATGACATACTACTATATAGAAAGCCACTTGTTATGCTGAGCATTTCTCGCAAATTAGGTCAGTTTTGTCCCAGGATGCGACCCACACCAGTCGACTAACACCCAGGTACCCATTTTACTGATGGGTGAGCAGGAACAACCGGTGTATGGAAACACACCCAATGTTTCTACCCTCGCCGGAAATTGAACCCGGACTTTTATCGTGTGAAGCGAGAGCTTTGCCACCAGATCACCAGGCGAGCTTAACAATGCAGAACCAGCCACATGGGAATGGAAATCTTTAGCTCTAGATCCTTTGCACTCTCTTGCTATGCAATGTTGCAAGACAGCAACAGATAGGAGGGGCAGTACCCTGAGGCACGACAGAAGGTATCAGGAGCAGCCCCTGACACAGGCATAAGTTGCCATTAATATCATTTTTGCCTCAGAGAATTTCCCTTCTATCTGTTGCTGTATTGAAATATTGCACAGCTCCCACGATGCACGAGAGTGCGAAGGATCTAGAGCTGAAGATTTCTATCCCCATGTGGCTCGTTCTGCATCGTTATGTGTGAGTTATGAATATTGTACCGGTAACGTATTGGTGTCTAACTCACTATTATTTCTCTGACGTTGTTAACAGTTGGTTGGTTAGTTAACTAAGCTTAAAGTTTATCATCAACACACCGTATATCACCTGTTAACCTCCAGTCAAGAATACTTTAATCTTTAAAAATGTATTATGAAAGTCTATCTCTTGGTGTTTTAAAGTCTGAGAGATGCATCTCTTAGCGAATATACACTACGATATATACAAAGTATATACAAAGAGATATACACAGATTTAGTAAATAAGTTTATTCAGATATACACAAATACAGTTACATAGATTATCATACATAGCAACATATGTGTAGAGAACCTGGGATAACCCAAAAAAGTCAAACAATGTGACTTATTTCCATTAGGTGTGTATATTCTAAATGATGTACATCTTCAGTGTGTTATACGCCCGTTGTCGTCCCATGACTGAAAATGTGATCCTAATATTTATCTGTGTTGGTAATATGAGAATCATGAACAGTGCAACATATGTTGAACATTGTTTCTAGTCTAGCATCTCTTCTTGCCCTTTCATACCTCCTCTCTCTCTCTCTCTCTCTCTCTCTCTCTCTCTCTCTCTCTCTTTCTCTCTTTTTTTTTTACACAGGGTTTGACAAGGTTAAGGATCCTTAGTTTTATTCACAAGCTATTTACAGGTTAAGGATTCCTAACTTTATTGACGAGCTAAGAGCTGTTACCTACATCAGCTCATTTGAAAGCATTTTTATTGTTATGAGACATACAAGTAGGGAACAGGATGAAGTTGGGGCCATTTTGTTGGCCAGCAATTTCATTTGATTAACTGACTTTTATCTCGTTTTACATCATTATGCTGTACGAATGTGTTTCCCATACTCGAGTCATCCTGGGTATATATGATCTCAGATGGAGTTGATGTTCTGGAGAAGGGTCGCCAGAGTGAAGTTGCTGCTTTCTGCCCGTCTTGTGGGATAAAAGCTTGTTTCACGCTGTCCTCGAAGTGGATCCAAGTGTGGTACTTTGACAATATTGGCCTTATACATAACAGTAAAGGGCCCCCCACAACCCTCCTGTGTTTTAAGGCTCTGCTGAAATGACAGATCTATCCAGGATGGGTCCAGGCGAGAGATGAGACGTCTTGCTCTGTTTACCCACTTTGTCAAGCATCGCAGATGAGAGGGAGGCAGGCAAACCAAGAAAGTGGGGCATACTCAAGGTTTTGAGCGTACTTGTGCCTCGTACAGAATCTTGAAAACCCCTACTGTCAAGCAATGCGAGATACGGCGAAGTGCTGTAAGCTTCCTGGATCCTTGTTTGCAAGATTTAACAACATGTTTCTTCATGGTTTATTTGGAGTAAAATTTTCACCCCAAGATATCAACTTCTTCTCCCAGGTGCCAAAAACCCTCCCATTCATCCTTACTACTGCACCCAGCTTTACCATCATGGTGCCTAGAAAACGATCATCATTTGCGTTTTCTCGGGTTTCAAATGTTACTTTGCCATCTATTTCCTCCCCAACTGATATAGCTCTTAGCTGGTGAATTGATGAAGCTTAGAGCACTGGCATTTCTTCTTTTGGGGATAATTGAAGTCACGTACAGTCATCTGCATTTTACCGGAGTTTACCTGGAGAGAGTTCCGGGGGTCAACGCCCCCCGGCCCAGTCTGAGACCAGGCCTCCTGGTGGATCAGAGCCTGATCAACCAGGCTGTTGCTGCTGGCTGCACGCAAACCAACATACGAGCCACAGCCCGGCTGACCCGGGAACTGACTTTGGGTGCTTGTCCAGTGCCAGCTTGAAGACTGCCAGGGTCTGTTGGTAATCCCCCTTATGTGTGCTGGGAGGCAGTTGAACAGTCTCGGGCCCCGACACTTATTGTATGGTCTCTTAACGTGCTAGTGACACCCCTGCTTTTCATTGGGGGATGGTGCATCGTCTGCCAAGTCCTTTTGCTTTCGTAGTGGGTGATTTTCGTGTGCAAGTTCGGTACAGTCCTCTAGGATTTTCCAGTGTATATAATCATGTATCCTCCCTCCTGCGTTCCAGGAATACAGGTTTAGGAACCTCAAGGCCTCCCAATAATTGAGGTGTTTTATCTCCGTTAGGGCGCGCCGTGAAAGTTCTCTGTACATTTTCTAGGTCGGCAATTTCACCTCCTTGAAAGGTGCTGTTAGTGTGCAGCAATATTCCAGCCTAGATAGAAAAAAGTGACCTAAAGAGTGTCACTTTGGCTTTGGCCTCCCTAGTTTTAAAGGGTTCTCATTATCCATCCTGTAAATTTTTCTAGCAGATGCGATTGATACAGTTTTAATGGTCCTTGAAGGTGAGATCCTCCGACATGATCACTCCCAGGTCTTTGACGTTGGTGTTTCGCTCTATTTTGTGGCCAGAATTTGTTTTGTACTCTGATGAAGATTTAATTTCCTCATTTTTATACCATATCTGAGTAATTGAAATTTCCTCATCGTTGAACTTCAATTTTTTTCTGCAGCCCACTGAAAGATTTGGTTGATGTCTCCCCTGGAGTTTTGCAGTGTCTGCAATGGAAGACACTGTCATGCAGATTCGGGTGTCATCTGCAAAGGAAGACACGGTGCGTGGCTGACATCCTTGCTATTACCTGGAGTTTAAACCCGGAGAGAGTTTCGGGGTCAAAAGCCCCGCCCGGGCCCCGGCTGTGACCAGGCCTCCTGGTGGATCAGCGCCTGATCAACCAGCTGTTGTGCTGGCTTTCCCCGCAAACCAACGTACGAGCCACAGCCCGGCTGATCAGGAACGTCTTAGTGCTTGTCCAGTGCCAGCTTGAAGACTGCCAGGGGTCTGTTGTAATCCCCCTTATGTGTGCTGGGAGGCAGTTGAACATCTCGGGCCCCCGACACTTATTGTATGGCTCTTAACGTGCTAGTGACACCCCTGCTTTTCATTGGGGGATGGTGCATCGTCTGCCAAGTCTTTGCTTTCGTAGTGAGTGATTTTCGTGTGCAAGTTTGGTACTAGTCCCTCTAGGGTTTTCCAGGTGTATATAATTTCATGTATCTCTCCCTCCTTCGTTCCAGGAATACAGGTTTAGAAACCTCAAGCGCTCCCAGTAATTGAGGTGTTTTATCTCCGTTATGCGCGCCGTGAAAGTTCTCTGTACATTTTCTAGGTCGGCAATTTCACCTGCCTTGAAAGGTGCTGTTAAGTGCAGCAATAAATTTCCCGCCTAAAAACAATGACCTAAAAATGTCACATGGGGTTTGGGCCCCCCTATTTTGAAGGTTTTTTTTCATATCCATCCGTCTTTTTCTACAATGCATTTATACAATGTTATGGCCCCTTTAAGGTGAACCTCCACATAAACACTCCTAGGTCTTTGACGTTTTGGGGTTTTTCCCCTATTTTTTGGGCCCAAATTTTTTTTTTGTACTCTGATGAAGATTTAATTTTCCCCATTTTACCAATCTAGTAATTGAAATTTTTCATCGTTGAACTTCATATTTTTTTTCTGCGCCCACTAAAGTTTGGGTTTATGCCCCTGGAGCCTTGCAGTGCGCAATGGAAACACTGTCATGCAGATTCGGGTGCATCTGCAAAGGAAGACACGGTGCTGTGGCTGACATCCTTTTCTATTCGGAATGAGGTGAAACAAGATGGGACTAACTGTGCCCGTGGGCAGAGCTTTTTCACCGTACCCCCGGGCTTTACTCTGTTGACGACACCCGGTTTTGTAGTGAGGAAATTATAGATCCATCGACCGACTTTCCTGTTATTCCTTTACGCGCTTTTGTGGCTTTTAAAACCCCAGGGTCCACTTGTCGAAGGCTTTTGCAAAGCCCCTGTATATATTACATCTGCATTCTTTTGTCTTCATGCATTGGGCCCTTTGTCGTAGTGATCCAGTATTTGAGACGACAGGACACCTGTTCAAAAACCCATTTTTGCCCTGGGTTTGTAAACTGAGGGGTTTTCTAATGGGTGGTGACTTGCTTCTTGGACCCTTTCAAAGTTTTTTATGATAGGGGATTTGTGCTATTGTCTTAAATTTTCTTTTGCTGTTCTTTTACTGCCCCCTTTGTGGAGTGGGGCTATTCTGTTTTTTTAGAAAACTGGGGGACACCCCCGTGCCATGCTCCCTCTCCATAGGATGGAAAAGGCCGTAAGGGGCTTTTTGCAGTTCTTGATGAACAAGATTCCATGACCCGGCCCGGGGGCAGAGTGCATGGGCATGCTTTATCGCCTGTTCGAAGTCATTTGGGTCAAAACACGGATAGGTTTGGTTGTCAAATTTTGGGGGCCCCAAAAAAAATTTCTTTTTGGGTTTTCGACCTCAGTCGGGTTAGGGGCTGCTAAAAACTAGTATTTTGGGGACTTGATAGCTCACTCATTTCCTTGCTGTCATCTGTTAGGACCCATTTGTTTAAGTAGGGGCCCAATACTGACTTGTCCGTTTTTTGTTTTGCATAGGAGAAAAATACTTTGGGTTTCTTTCGATTTCTTTTAGGGCTTTTAGTTCTTCCCGCGATTCCTGACTCCTAAAGGGATTCTTTTAGTTTTAAGTTCATGCTTGCTATTTCCTGCCATGTCTCCCTCGCATTTCAGAAATTGACCTTTTTTTAAGCCGCTCGTTATTTTTTTCCCGTCGCCTGAAAAGGGAGCGCCCTGCTCTTTCATTTAATCTACTCCCCTTTTTTTTTAGGGGAATAACCTTGTCATACATCGATCCACCGATTAATCTTTCTAGGAAAAAGTTGGTCTGTTTTCTTAGTAATTTTTCCCAGCTTATATGGGTTTGGGACTTGGTTTATTTTGGTCCCCTTTTTTTTTTGGGTTATTGAAGTTGTTTTTTTGGGGAAGTCCCTCATGACTATCTCTTTTTGCGGTCTGGGGCTCCATGCATACATGTCTGAACCTAAATTTAAAGTTTATCTGATATATTGTTTTTGATATGGTCTTTTCTTATCAATCATCATTGTTAGTGAAGATGGGGTCTAGTGTATTCTCCAGTCTTGGGCTCTATTTTTTGCTGTTTAAATTGAATTTTGGCAAGATTTAAAAGCTCGTGTGAGTGTGAGTTTTCATCAAGCGCCCCCTGGTTATTTCGCAACAATATTTTTTGCAAATTTCCTCCTTTTTGGGGGCCTTAATTAAACCCCCCGGGAGCAAGATTTGGGCAGAGCGGAAATTTTCCAGACAGTGGTAAATTTTTAAACAGCTGTTCCGGGAATTGCGGGGTTTTTTTGCATCCGGAGGTTGTAACTACCACAAGACGGGTTTTGGGTTTCTCAAACCTTTTACTGCAAAATTTCCACTACGTCTTTTGAGCATTAAGCATTCTGTGAAAACAAGTGACTCTGCAATGTACGGGCCAAACCCCCCCCTTTTGCCTGTTCACTCGTCCATCTGTATGGGTTTTGTAACCTGGATCCATACTTCTTTTCCCAAAAGTGACCCTTTTAGTGGGTCTCAGGAAAGCCGCGAACATTGCCTTTGCCTCTAAGCATCCACATGAAGGTATTTTGTTGTTTGTAGCTGTTTTAAACCCTGTATATTTCAAAGAAAAATGTTTGGGACGGTGTATTTTGGACGGGGGGGGATTTTTTTTTCCGGGATTAGTATCAAAACTTTGGTTTGGAGTGGGGGCCACGACTGTGTTCCACCCAGGAATTGGTTTTGGGTGTACGTTTTTTCTGCCATTTCCTGCCATTTTTTTTCCTTCCTGGCACAAAAAAACCTCTCCCTCTGATGGCTGTGGCTACCCGGGTTTTCCCCTGGCCTGGATTTTTGTATCTTTTGTCCCCTTTAAGGGTATGCCGGAAATTTAATTTATAGCACAGTTTTTTCCTGTATAAAGAGGTACACTTTCGGGTGAAAAAGCTTACAGGAAGGGAGTTTGCATTTCCTTTTTTTCATGGGGCATGGCATTTTCTGGGGTGGTCAAGTTCATTCCCATCTTTTTTCCAGATTTCCCAGCCAGCAGATACCAGTGCATAGAAAATTGCACGGGTTTGGTTTCCGCTTCCCTTTGGGGTTTCTGTGACTGTATTCCCTTTTGGTGCATTTTTTTCCCTGTCTATTTCTATCCCCCAGCACCAACAAGGGACTCCCACCAGTTTTTTTTTGGTAATTTATCCTCACTATTGCTTTGGAGTCCTCTTTTTGCTATTTCCTGCGGTATTTCTAGTTTGCAATATTGGTTTTATTTACTTTGACTACACTTGTTTCCCTACATGGCCCCCTGTCCCTATGGGGCATTTATAGTATTCCTTCCTGCGTAAATTCCCACCCCGGACAATATCCCACTTTCACCATTTCTGTCTCCCAGGACAGTATCTCCACTTCACCATTTCTGTCTCCCGGGACAGCCCTCCAGCTTCACCATTACGTCTCCCGGGACGTATCTCCAGCTTCACCATTTCGTCTCCCAGGACAGCACCCCCACTTAAACCATTTCGTCTCCCAGGACAGTATCTCCAGCTTCACCATTTCGTCTCCCCGGACCCCCTCCACCTTCACCATTCGTCTCCCGGGACGCACCTCCACTTCACCATTTCCCCCCCGGACAGCACCTCCACTTACCATTACGCCCCCCGGACAGCACCTCCAGTTTCACCATTACGTCCCCAGCAGCACTATCCCCCCCACTTTTACTGCACCGGGACATCACCTCCACCTTACATTTATGACACAGGCCAATAAAGGGGCGTACCATCACCCAGACATTTTATTTCCCATCTTTGTAGAAACTTCCAGGTTTTCTATAAAAGAGTTTTGATTTTCCCCTCTTTTAATACCCTTGTGTTTTTAGCCCACAGTTTTTCCTCATTGAAAACCCCAAAAACACTTCTCTTTTTTAAAAATACTGCTTGAATATTTTCGGGGATTCTGCCAAGGGGCGTGCCCCAATTTCCAAAAAAATGAAAAATTTATCCATGTGAAGCCCTTTTTTGACTGACCACAGACTACACGGGCTTCAAAAGTTTTGAAGGGTTGATTTACTGAAATTTCTACTACAAACCCTTGAAAATCTATTAAATCCTTTAAAATGAAGCTCTACTTTTGTATTTCTGTTTAAAAACTTTTTTTGTATATTGGACAGCTTACCGTCACGTTCCGTTTTTTTAATGTTTGTGTTTATGGGCCCCCTAAACCCCATCCTTTTTACAGCTGCTTTTTTTCCCCAACGAAACTGTTTAAAAACCAGCCCCGGGGTTCGGACCATCAAGGGTTGGGACCGGGCAAGGGTTCGGCCAGACATCTGCTCTGACATGGGTCACTTATTTAAAACATCTGGTCGGTGTTTGAGCAACACATAAGGATCAACTGGAAATTTATCTACCCGAGTAATATGTGATTTGACTGATACAAAAGTAAACTTGGTGTTAAGAGCCGGATATCGGGCCGCCCTACAATACGAAGGGTCACCTCCTTTTTATCAACGCTGTTCGGGTTTTTCTCTTTTTTTTTTTTTTTTTTTTTTTTTTTTTTTTTCCGTCTCCACCACAAAAAAGAAAATAATCACTAAGTTGATGGTCAAATTTTTGGGGGAAGACGCTTTTTTATAATAATTCTTCCTTGTGTAATTTCGACTGCTGGTAACTACAGGTTATATGAAATTCACAGTAACGTCCGTATTTTAAGAAAAAGAAAATAATGAAAGTCCCCACTCCATAAATTTCCATTTTAAACTGGTTAGTTCTACACAACACGTATTTTCTAACACTGGTACACAGATTAAAAGCGAGTACACGGCAAGCCAGGAAGATTTTTAAACAAAAGCTGCCTGTGGTAAGTTCTGGCGACTTCTGGCACCTGCCTCTATAGGCTTATCACTTCTTACAAATCACCTGTTTTTCAAAGACACTTTTGCCCCTTTTCACAAATACAGGGGGCCACTGTAGTATACACTAACACTTTATACTAATGATCAGGGGGGAAATTTCTTTTCCCCTACTGAAAAGTTCAAATTTTAAATTTTTTTTCCACACGGACAGGCCCATGATTTCCCCCCTGGCAGTAAACTCTGCAGGAAAAAACAAAATTTTCCTTTTTTTTTGACTCAGTATATAAGTTTTTTCCCCCCAAATTTGTTCCAGGGGCTAGAGGGGTGATCGATAGGGTTGATGAAGGGGATGGGGTAGAGAAGAAGGCGTTTTAAGAACATTCCCTAACAATAGTCTCTCTCTCTTTTTCTCTCTCTCTTCTCTTTTCCCCCCCCCTTTCCCCTCTCCCCCCTTTCTCTCTTCCCTTCTCTCTCTTCCCCCCTCTCTCTCTCTCTCTCTCTCTCTCTCTTGCATTTTTTTTCCCTTTTTTGTCAGGGTTTATCTATTTTATTTGGGAATTTTAGTATCAACAACACACACACACACACAACACTATAAGAACCTAAAAAACACGAGAGGTTTTTTAGAGTTTTCCAAGAAGTGAGTAAATTCCCCCAAGGGCCCCCAACCCCTGAAATATCAGGCTGCCGAAGCACCTCGTTTTCCTACCCCCCCACCAGGGGGGCAACCATTCCATACCCCCAAGGGAAAGGGTTTCCCTTTATGTTGTGAGGGGCTCTTATTTAGGGGAAATTTGGGTCTGTGCTCCAGTTCCCCGAATTAACCTGAATCCTTCCACATCCCCCCCCAAAAGGGGCTTTTTAAAACCCCAGTTTAGCGCTTTCCCCCCTTTATTATAAAAATAATAATAACTCATTCCATAAGGCAGTAACTAACGTTTACTCTGGTTTAGGCGACATGCAGGAAATTCGTTTTTTTATGACATGTAAACAAAAAAAAAACGAATACCCCATTAGAAGCGAATTAACGCAACTGTCACGCAACTGGCCTATGCCTCATTCATGGTTTTTTCCCCTCCATGGGGTGCTGGGGAGCAGGACCGTATGACTTAAAAAAAAAAAGAAACTAATGAGACCCTCTTCTCCTGCCACCTAACCCCACTGGCAGTGCTCAACAATAAACAAACAAAACCCAAAAACATCAGCCATTCTTTTTCAGCCAAGCCTACACAGGGCCTGGGGTTAAAAACTCTCGCTTCATACGGGAGGTCCGGATTCGATTCCTGGCAAGGGTGAAAACATTGACGGTTTTCCCTTACACAGGTTGTCTATTTACCATCAGTAAAATGGGGACCTGGTGTTAGTCACGGTTGGGGCGCATCCCGGGGCAAAAAGACCTAATTTGCCCGAAAAAACTCCGCATAACAAGGGCTTTTTTATATAGTATATTTATTATGCACTAGACTGTAAACCTTTTACATTACTTGTATAAAAATATTATTAAAATTATTTTTATATTTTTCATTATTATTATTATTATTATTTTTATTTATTATTTTTATTTTTATTAAAGACATTTTAAAAGGCGACTAGCATACGTAGTACAAAAAACTTTCATTTCAATGTGTCTCCTCACTAATAATCTCACTCAGGAGGGGGAAAAAAAGCCGTATAATATCATCTTCCATAACAAAAAATTAAAAAACAAAAAAAAACCTAGTTAACTATACTCTGGGGGAGCACTTACAAACCCTCGTGTTCCCCTCCCGTATGCTGACACATGGTGTTTGGCCTGGGGGTCGCAGAGTCCATCGTGTTGAATAAATTTTTGTTCGACATTATACTCAAAAATGCCCTGGGTTGTGGAAACTGAAAGTCTGGTGAAGATCTGGACAAAACAGTGACGCAAACATTCCATATTATAAAGTCAATGGTTCCTTTTAATCATAAGTACTTGTACTGGGTGCTTTTGTTTTAAAGAGTGGGGAAGGCAACTGGGGAAAGAAAATTAAAGTAAAGTTGGTTCCATTCCATGTCACCACATCAGTTTTTCAATTAAAAAAATTCTGAACAGCCAGGTGTAGCCATGGAAGCTGTGTTCACAACCTTTTTACTTTTTATAACGATTTCTGATAACTTTTGACCAAAGACAAACTTTTTGACTGTTAAAAGACACAAGGGGGTTACTATTTCTAAAAATTCCTGCGTTCCGGGAAATGGGTTTTTATTTTTTTTTTTTTTTTTTCCATTTTTTTTTTTTTTTCTAGATGGTTACTTTCCCCTGTCACACTACATATCCAAAAAAGTGACTAAAAACCAGCTGGTTACGTTGGGCCTCTGACGGAAACGTACAGAAATAATTTTTTCCAAATCTTTCCCATTAAAGCCTCGAGCCGAAACGATAGAGCGCTGGCGTGTTTCAATCTCGGACCACGATTTTGATCCTCCCCCCGTCTTTTTGTTATTCCGACAGTCGTTTTTTTACGACTTCAAGTTAAAAGTCGGAGATTCCCCAAGATTTTGTTAATTCTTTAAATTTTAGAACATAGTTCCCTTTTCTTGACTATTTCACACGTTTTTTTTAGTTTTTTTCTTATCTGTAAATTCACAGAGCACGCAGCATCAGCCTTGCCTTAAACCTTTCCACACTATCCCCAATTTGGTATTTCTTATTTTTATTTATCCAGGGCTCGGGTTTTGTTGCCTATCTTAATTTTTATTCACTGTTGTAATCTCATCTTAATTGGGATCAAGAATTGCGTAAAGACAATTCAAAAACATTCAAGGAATCATTGACATCGTTAACTTACCACTGCAGCCAGATATTTTAATAACTTTCAGGTTTAAAAAAAAAACTCCGAAAAACATCAGGACATATTTTTTAAAAGGGAAACGTTTCGGTCCGGACCAAGTTTATCCAAAACCTTACACATTTCCCTTCTTGAAAAAGTTCCTAATAAACCTTTTTCAGGCTCCTTTAAAACGTTTTCTGGTGGGTTTTTTTGCTGTTTTTACATACAAACACACAATTCATGGAACAATACGACTGATTTTTCATAGCAGTTTTATAAAAATTTTGGGGCTAAACTGGAAATTAGGGGGGTTGTCTAATTACTTTTGTAATCATTTTAATCCTCTTATTTCCGCAAAAATTTTAAAACATAGGAGCCATTGTTTTGTTTTTGAAGGGAGAACTGAAGTGACTTTATTTTTGTGTGAGAACCTGGTCCCCTTTCTGGACATACCCTTTCCAAGTGTTAGTGAAGTGATTGTACGTGGGAAGGGACTCAGAAATAGTAAATCAGGGAATGTGGAAGTGAGTTAAAGGGGGGATAGGAATGATTGTAGGGAAAACGGATAATAAAATATGACTAAACTTTTCAAATATGCATCAAAAATAAAACGTTGCTTCTCTCTATCCTCCAACACCACCTCTCCATCCCCTTATTCTCCCCCTACCCCAACTCTCACACCTGTCTTGTCTCTCTGGTCTGTCTCTCTCTCTCTCTCTCTCTATCCTCCCCTCCCCTCTCTCCCCTCTCTCTCCCCTCCTCTCTCCTCTCCCCCCTCTCTCTCTCTTTTCTTCTTCTTCCTCCCTCTCCCCCCCCTCTACTTCCTCATTCCTCCTTTGGGGTAAAATGTCTTTAAATCTGCTGCCCCTTCTACCTACACGGAAAATGGGAACATGTGTTACCCAATTTTCGGGGATCGTTCCAAGGACAATAGTTTTAAAAACAACTCCGGGTCTGCTCATATTTTGAATAAACAAAAACCCAGAACTTTGTAAAAAATTCCAGGCCCGGAATACAGTATTTAAGGATGGTGAAAAGTATCCGTGCTCTAGGAAAAAAAATTAAAAAAAAAAGCTCCCTCTCACCCCCATCTCAAGACCGGGCTCACAGACTAATTTTCCCCCCCCCCACCCCCCCCCTCCTCTCACTCTCCTCCTCAATCCCTACCACCCCCAAACAACCATCATCACCCCCATCACCCCCCACTCCCTTTAGTCCCCTCCCAATACTCCCACCCACCCCGCCACCTATTCTATCCCCCCCTCCACCCCCCCCCTCCCCAACACCCTAACTCCTTTTCCCAAACACTCCCGTACCCCTCCCAACCCCATGCGTCCCAACTCCAAAAAACCCCACTCCCCCCCCATCACTTGCCCACCGCCACGCACTGCCATACACCGCCACGCACTGCCTACACCGCCCCCTAAGGCCTAAAAGTCACCACAACCGGGACACTCAACTGGTTTGGTTGGGTAAGGGTTTGTCAGGAAACAGGACAAGTGTTTCCGGTCTCGGTTAGCCCAAAGATGACCCGCGCGGGGGTTCGGCATCGACCGGGCCCTTCCCTCGGCTTACTTTCCCCCCCCTTTTAAAAATTAGTGTTATTTTAGATCTACACTAACTATATAATGGTAGGATTTTTTTTTTTGCTCAGTCTAATCATCCTCTGAAGGGACGCAAGAACAATGGATCACCAAAGGGTTGGAACTAGACCCCAAAAGATTTTAAAGGAAATACTTCGGATTTTTATATAGTACAGTTCCTTATTGTTGCAAGCAAATTTAGGAAATTTCCTTAATATGTCTGGTATCTTATTACATTAATAAATATCATACATATGACAGGTTAATACTGTCTTATGGGAGATGTTGACGACTCTTTCTTTTACTAGAGTTGGAGACCACCTTTGGGTAACACATTATCGCCACGGTGACGAATCCCGTCTCGCCTTTAAAACTGGATTTTCATGGGAAAGTTCCGGGGGTCAACCCCCCGCGGCCCGTCGGACCAGGCCTCCGGGGACGAGCCGTCAAACCCGGCTTTTTCTGCGGCGCACGCAAACCAAAGACGGGCCCAGCCCGGTGTCAGGGAAACCCACTTTTGGTTTGCCGTGCCACTTTAAGACGCCAAGGGTCTGTTTGAATCCCCCTTACTACAGGACTTTCTCATAAGGTTTAGAATGAGCTTTTTGTAAAAAATCAGGTTGAGCCCATGGGAAGTGATCCTTTTAAAATCACAGGTCTGGAAACCCGACCAACCTTCTAAAAATATCCAATATTAAAAAATATTTTTAAACCCAAGGGGGGTTAACACAGCCACCACTGTGACGGAAGCCTTTGCCCCCCCTACCAGGTTTAGCCCCACCATTCTGCGTTTGCTTGAATTTGTTTTTTACATTTCCTGAATCATAAAAAGTAAACCAGAAAAGTGGTAAATAATGTAACCATTTAAAAAACTAAAATGAAGAAAATTCTGAGGTTTTTAAACCGGACAGTAATTTAAAATTCAGCACAACCAAAAAAGGGGTTTCCAAAAAAAAGGGCATCCTTTAAGATCGTGACTATATGCCTCAACAACATTACCACTCTGTAATACCCTCTACCCTCCCTTAAACCCCCCTATGGTGTTACGCCCGGGGATCCACTTTAAACAGTTCACCTAAATACTTTGCAACCAACAAAACCGCGAACAATCATTTAAGCAAGTCTAGGCAACACACGCCTCCATTCCCTTTAAAAGTTTTTAAAAATACCCAACTATTTCTTGTAAAAGGGGGCCCGGGGGCCGGGGCAAAGCTCCGCTTCACACACGGAGGGGCCCGGGTTCGATTCCCGGCGGGGGGAAACTTTCGACACTTTTCCCTTTCACCGTTTTTCCGTTTACCTAGCAGCAAATAGGGGCCCCGGGGTTAGTCGACTGGTGTGGGTCGCATCCTGGGGGGCAAGATTAAGGACCCCAAAGGGAAAAAAAAGTTAGACAGTCCTCGATGACGCACTGACTTCTTGGGGTTTTCCTGGTGGTAACCCTCCGGGTTAAAAATCCGAACGAAATCTTTTCTTATCTATCTTTTAAAAACTACGTGCATGCTATAGGTACAAACATCAAAATAGTTATATAAATGCTTCTTTGGGCTGCAACAAACTGTGAGGAAACATAAAGAAAGCCTTTTTGAATTGCCAGTTTTCGCTCAAACCTGAGCACAAACTCAAAGAGCATAAAGGCCTCCCAAAAATTTTACACGTTTTTGCCATAAATTCTGAAAGTCTCCCACCTCCAAGTCTTTTAAGCTATTGTTTTAAAAAAAACTTTCCCTTTCCTGATTAGCAAGACAGCAAATACTATTTTAAAATTATTAGACATTTGAAAAACTTGTGTATCGTTAAAAAACCAACCAACCCGGCGAAAAATTTAACCCCGCGGTCAGAAGCCAAACTCCACCCCTGTACGTTAAGGGAAATGCCCAACCACGACTACGAAACGTTT
>NC_069445.1:35358191-35388242 GCF_026875155.1 Cherax quadricarinatus | reverse complement strand
TTAAAATTTAAAAATAAAAATTATAAAATAAATTAAAATAAGTGGTCTGGTGGTGCGTGTACGCATATCTCCTAATTGCTGAACATAAAGGTGTTCCTCGCATTAACCTGGCCTATCAGTTCTCTACCTCCACGTTCAGCAATTCAGTTCAACAAACAATGAGAGATAGTAGAGAACAACGAGTGACTAGCTCCCTCAAGGTTTACTATACAAATAGTAGGAGTCTAAGAAATAAGATAGATGAGCTGAGATTACCTGCAAGTGCAGGTAATATAGATATTATTGGTATAACAGAGACCTGGTTCAACCTGAAAGATAGAGAAATGCCTTCTGAATGCAACATACAGGGTTATAAACTATTCCACACTGATAGTGTCAACAGGAAGGGTGGTGGAGTGGCGATGTTTGTCAGAGATAATTTAAATTGTTGTCTTAGAAATGATATAAGATTAGAAAACATCGGACAGAATCTGTTTGGCTACAGTTTCTCGAGGGTCGTGACAAATTGATTTTGGGTGTGATTTATAGGCCCCCAACCTTGATAGGGAGTGCAGTAAGCTGATATGGGACGAAATTCATAAGGTATCTAGATATGAAAATGTTGTGTTCATGGGAGATTTTAACTTTAGACAAATTAAATAGGAACAATGTGACAGGAAATCTTGACTCTAGTGACTTTCTTGATACTGTTCAGGATTGCTTTTTAGAACAATTTGTGACAGAACCAACCGGGGGAAAAACAATCTGCTTGACTTGGTTTCTTGCCAACAAAGAATCATTAATTAATAATCTTGAGGTTAATGATGAGCTTGGGGAAAGTAATCAAAAATCATCAGTTTCAATATATTATGGAATTACCCAAATAACTGCAATCAAATCTCTGTCCTAGACTTTTGCTTGGCCGACTTCATGGGACTGAAAAATTACCTGGGTGGGCTAAATTAGGATGACCTGACTATGGGTCAGGTAGGTGGTGATGGTTTCCAGTATGATATTTTTCAGAGCATAGTTCTGGCTGCCCAGACAACTTTTGTTCCAAGTAGGGAAATTAAATCTAACAAAAACGATTCCAAATGAATGAACAATGGATTAAAACATCTCATTGGTCAAATGAGAGGCATATATAGGCGTATCAAAAGAGGAGATGGGCAGTTAAGAAATCAATATATCCAATTAAAGAGAGAAATAAAAAAAAAGGAATCAGAAAAGCAAAAAGGATTTATGAGGCTAAGGTCGCAAGGAATTCGAAGACTAACCCAAAAGGGTTCTTTCAGGTATACAGAAGTAAGATTAGGGACAAGATAGACCCACTTAAGAGTAACTCAGGCCAGATCACTGACAGTGATAAGGATATGTGTGAAATTTTCAATACTTACTTCCTTTCAGTTTTTACCCAGGAAAATACTACCGAAATTCCTGAAATAATAGATTATGTAGAACAGGACGATAATAAACTATGCACGATTGCTGCAACTAGTGACATGGTCCTCAGACAAATAGAGAAATTAAAACCTAACAAATCCCCAGGTCCTGATGAACTGTTTGCAAGGGTGTTAAAGGAATGTAAATAGGAACTTAGCATACCTTTGGCTAATCTTTTCAACATATCACTACAAACTGGCATATTGCCTGATAAGTGGAAAATGGCAAATGTAATACCTATTTACAAGACAGGTAATAGGTCCTTAGCTTCGAAGTGTACACCAATAAGCCTTACCTCTATAGTGGGAAAATTTATGGAATCAATAATTGCCGAAGCAATTCTTAGCCATCTTTACAGGCTCAAATTAAGTAATGAATCTCAACACAGTTTTACAAAGGGGCGTTCCTGTCTTATGAATTACTAACTTTTTTCACTAAGGTGTTTGAGGAGGTAGATCATGGTAATGAATATGATATTGTGTATATGGGACTTCAGTAAGGCTATCGATAGTGTTCACACCAGAGGCTATTGAGGAAACTTAAGGCACACGGAAGAGGAGAAATTTTTCCTGGGTAGAGGCATGGCTGACAAATAAGCAGCAGAGAGTTTGCAAATGGGGAGAAATCAGAATGGGGGCACGTCAAAAGCTGGTCGTTCCACAGGGGTCAGTGTTGCGTCCCGTGTGTTCACAATTTACATGGTTGTTAGGACACATAGGCAACACTTAAGACTACTTTATCCGAAAAACGTTTCGCCTACACAGTAGGTTATTCAGTCGAGTACAGAAAAGTTGGCAGGAGCAGTAGAGCAGTAGGGTGCATGGACTGTTTACATCGTCTTACATCTCTACTGCTCCTGCCTTCTTTCTGTACTCGATGAAGTAGCATACTGTGTAGGCGAAACGTTTCGGAGTAAAGTTGCTTAAGTGTTGCCTATGTGTCTTAACAACCATCCTGTCGGTTTTGTATACCATTAGATATTCACACAATTTTACATTAAACGACCATAGATGAGGGAAGAAAAGAAATAGCGACATAAGCAAATTTTTTGTGATGACACCAAAATAGGGCCGTCCAATTCATTCTAATGAGGACACTCGGAGCCACCAGGGTTGATTTGAATGACTATGTTTGTACAGTGGTAGGAGAAGAAGTGGCCAGATGCCGTTTAATATAGACAAATGCAAAGTTCTAATGTTGGACAGAAAATAACCTGTCTCATATAAACTAAATAATGATAGAATCTTTAATACTACTGATTGCAAAAAGGATTTAGGCAGTTATGGTTAGCAAGTAATCTAAAATCAAGGACAACACTGCATTGTAATTTGCAAAACAAGTAACAAGAATCCGTGGATTCATATTAGAGAGTATAAATAATAAGGAAGTCCCCAGGTTGTTCTTCTAACTATATTTATCCTTGGGTTAGGCCTCTTTTTTAAACTGTGCTGCTCAGTTTTGGTTCACGTGTTATTCCTCAGAATGGATATAAATGCTCTGGAAAACGTACAGAGGAGGTGAACAAGATGATCCCATGTATCAGAAATTCTTTCCCTATGAGGGTAGTCTGAGGGCCCTGAATCTGCACTCTCTCGAAAGGCGTTAGATTAGCAAATTTACGGGAGGGATATGATCGAGTGTATAAATGGAACAACAGGACATTAATAAAGGGGATGATATAAAATAGCGTGCTGAAAATTTCCAGCCAAGACAGGACTTCTCAGCCAATGGTTTCAGTTGGAAAATTCAGACTTTCAGGAAGGATATAGAAAGCACTTGTTTGGTAACAGAGTTGTTGATGAGTGGGAACAAACTCCCGAGTACGGTTGTAGAGGCTAAAACGTTGTGTAGTTTTAAAAATAGGTTAGATAAATACGAGTGGTGACGTGTACTTAGCTCTGTGAAGACCTGTTTGTGTGCTCTCTGTAGAATCAGAACCAGGTGGATGCCCTCTCATTGAGCAACTTTCCAGCAGCATGAGAGAACAGAGTCAGAGTTGCTAAGATGGAGATACGGGCGATTAACGGAGGAGAACAAGAGGATTCGTAGTAATCCTCCTGTTGTGAGTCCCCAGGTTAAGAGGGGAGCTTGGTCAGTGGCCAGGCAACATGGAAACCAAGAGAAGATCAAGGAAAACGGTGTAGAGGCAGGAAACAACGAGAAACCAGAAGAAGACTACACGTGGAAAACTTCCCAACCCATTCTCGGTGTACCGAACGAATGTGCGTGTTCTACTGGGAATGCCACAACGAGCACCAAAGAAGCATTGGCAGACAGTGAGTGAGACATCCCTAGAAACCCCACGAAAGAACCATCAGAGAAACGTCTGACGAATTCTACAAGTGGTGTAATGCTACTGGCGATTTGTGAGGGAACTACTCGGAGACATCACGACGGACGACGCAAAGGAAGTAAAAACTTTGTGTTGTTGGGGATAGCAAGATTAGTAACATGGGATAGGGCATTTCTGCTTGAAGGACCAGGAGTAGGAGGCAGAGTGTGTGTTTTCCTGGCGGCAGGGATGAAGGATATGTTAGCCGTTCTGGATGGACATCATGAGAGTAATGGGTGCATTCCTATTATCTGTCTCTCAGTGCTGGAGGCATCGATGTTGGCAGTTGTAGGAGGACTGATTAGCAGTTATAGGTCAGCATTAGAGATAATTAGGAGGAAGGGTGGGTGAATGTTCATATGTGGCATTTGCACAAGGAGAGGAGTTGGAAATGGAATGGCTTGTCCAGAGCAAATTGGTGTCATTTGCTGGCTGGACAAATACTCTGTAAGGAAAATGCGGGGTAACATTCAATGACAACTGGGACCTCTTCTTGGCAGAATTGACATGTATGCCAGGGGAGGGGGTTCACTTATCTAGGTGGGGGGGTGGGGAGCACTGGCCAATGCAGTGAGAGGGAGCTGTTAGGTCTTTAAATAGGATAGTTAGTGGTAGGGTTTTTGAGGGGAAAAACTGTGAAGTCTCCAGGGTAGTAATATGAGTCTAGGAGAACTAGTATAGGCAAAAATGAGGTGAGATATCGGAAAGCCAGTGGCTATCTAATTGACAAGGACAGTAATTGGTTTAGTGGGAATAACAGAAAGCGAGCAGGAATGATAAAGAGAAAGGGAGGGTCCTTTAAGTATACATTTACACAAATAGTCGCAGTGCTAGGGAATAAGATGGACGAGTGAGAGACTTGTTGCTAGTGCAGGTAACATGATGTATTTGCCATTTACTGAGACGTGGTTTAATTCAAAAAAGTCGGGACATGCCTGCAGAATGTCACATTTCAGGGTTTAATTTTTCCAAGTAGATAGAAGTTTCGGGAAGGGGGGTGGCGGGGGCACTGTTAATGTCCGAGATCGCTCTTGAACTGTTGCATTTAAAACGGTGATATATTAAGTCTGAAATAACACAACAGAGTCTGTTTGGATAGAATTTTTCAGAGATGGGCATAAAAAATTCTTAAGGTGTGATATACCGTCCCCCAAAATTTAGATTGGGACCAGGGGGAAGCATATTGGGAGGAAATTGTTTAGGGCACATGGCTCGATAATGTAGTAATTCTAGGAGACTTTAACATTTAGTCTCATATGATTGGAATTTCTTGACTGAATATTGAATCATACGACTTCTTGAAGTAGTTCAGGATTGTTTTTGAAGCAGTTTGTGACAGAACTACAAGGGGTTTAATAACCTGTTGACTTAGTTCTGGCAAACAATGAATCCCTTGTTAATAATTTAGAAGTTTCAGAGGAACTGGGTGCTAGCGAACCACAAATCAATTACATTTAGAATTGAATGGAAGTTTGGTTAGTAGGGGATAACTCAGAACAGTCCCAGATTTTCGCTTAGCAGATTACGATGGGCTTAGAAGAACACTTATCATCTGTTGACTGGGCCCGGGTAACGATAGAGAGCTAACTTTATGACAGTTATCTGAAACACATACATGCTGCTCTCAATGATCGTTTATCCTTATAAAGAAATTAGGAATCAAATAGTAATGACCAAAATGGTATGAATAATAGGCTGAAATATCTACTAAGGCATAAAGAAAGGAATTTTTAGGAGTTATCAAAAGAGGACGAGGGTCATCTGTATGAATCAGCTATATTGACATTAGAGGGACATTTAAAAAGGGGATAAGAAAAGCTTAAAGGGACATATGAAATTAAGTTGTGGGATTCTAAAACTAACCCAAAAAGTTTTTTCCAGGTATATAGAACAAAACGTCAGAGATACGATAGGTCCCTTCAAAATAAACTATGGGCATTTTCTGACAAAGAGATGAAAATGTGTCGGTTTTAAATAATTATTTTCTCTCGGCTGCAGTTACACAGGAAGACCAACTTATCTCTAAGTTACCTTACCGGTAATTAATTTTTATAGTGGGCCGAAGATAATTTATGTAACATCACAGTCTACTAGTGATAATGGTATGTGAAGCAGATAGACCGATGAAGCAAAATAAGTCACCGGGGTCCTGATGAGGTTTTTTCAAGGGTTCTCTAAAGGAATGCAAAATGGAAGTCTGTGTGAACCATGAACTAATAATTTTAAAATTTATCTCTTCAAACAGCGTGTAGGTTGATCATGTGGAAGATGGCTAATGTAATTCCTATTTTTAAAACAGGGGACAAAGTCGTTACCGTTCAAATTACCGCCCAATAAGCACTGACATCAATTGTAGGCAAATTATAGAGTCAATTATAGCTCAAAATTATTAGAAGCCATCTCGATAAGCATAGCTGATTAATGATACTTCAGCTTGGATTCTACAAGAGGGCCGGTCTTGTCTAATAATTTATTATCTTTCTTCAGTAAAGCTTTTGAGGCTGTTGACCCGATAAAGAATTTGATTATTATCTTACTTAGATTTTGTAACGGCATTGATAGGAGTTTTCCCGCAACAAGACTGTTGAAGAAAGTTAGAGCTCATTGGCTTTGGGGAAGAGGGCTCTCGTGGATCGAATCATGGTCACAGAAAGGAAGCAGAGTGTCCATAAATGGGGTTTAATCCGAGTGGGGAATCAGTACAAGTGCGTTCCACAGGGTATCCAGGTCTTTGGGCCCGTTGTTGTTTTTATAATTTTATATCAATGATTCTTGTGAGGAATTATAGTGTATGAGCAATTTAGCCGATGGACACGAAGATGGTAGGATAATAGATTCAAAAGTAGATGTGTGGGAACTTCAGGAGGTTGAGACAACTTACTCTTGGTCAAGAAAAAGTTGGCAGATGACGCTTCTATGTAGATTACAATGCAAGGTTCTGAAGCTTCGGGAGTGATCCATAACCCTAGCACTTATAAGTTAAATAATATAGAACTTAGCCATACAGATGCGAAAAGGACTTGGGGTTATGGTAAGCAGCAACCCTTAAACCAAGACAGCAACTGCCTAAGCGTAACGTAATAAGGCAATAGATTACTGGGATTTATATCAAGAAGTGTAAGCAACTGAAGTCCAGAGGTTTTTATTTACTGCAGCTTATTCATCATTAGTAAGCCTCACCTAGATTATGCAGCTCAATTTGGTCATCCATATTCCCAGAATGGAACATAAATTCGTTAGAAAACATCAGCGTAGGATGACTAAATTAATACATAGCATTAGAAATCTGCCTTATGAAGAGATTGATGACTCCTTAAGTTACATTCAATGTTGACGAAGATTGAGGGGAGACCTGATCGAAGTGTATCAAGTGGAGTAGGTATTAATAAAGGGGATAGTAACAAGGTCTTGAGGATATCTCTCCAAAGAGAGAACCAGCAGTAATGGATTTAAATTAATAGTTTTGTTTTAGAAAAGGACATAGGAAAGTATTGGTTTGAAATAGGGTAGTGTGATGAGTGGAACAGTCTACACCTAGTTGGGTTATTGCGGTAGGATTTTGGGTAGTTTCAAATTTAGGTAGGATAAGTACATGGTGGGAGGGGGGGTTGGAATTTGAGTGGACTTGCCACATCGGAGAATTGTTCTTGGTGGCATTGACTGTTGTGGGTGGTCAAATGTTTGTTTAGTGGGATGACATTGTAAAGGACCTGCCTAGTATGCCAACAGGCCTGCTGCAGTGTTCCTCCTTTCTTATGTTCTTATGTTATTTGTTCTTATGACGTGGGTTGTGGGTGTGTGTGAGTTGGTACCTGACTAGGTGGTGCTACAGGTCGATGCCCGTGCTTCTTAAGTGGAAACCTATAATGACTAGGTGGGTCATTGGGGCTAATCCGGGGTGGGGCATGAAACCTTTCGCATGGGTCAGTCGGCCTGTTGCAGTGTTCCCTTCTATATGTTCTTATATACTGACACTTACACCTCGTAAACGTAGTACATTATGTAAGTTAATTTAGGTACAGGTACACACAAAAGCAGTCACGCTGTAGGCTGTCAGGGACCGAATCCATAGAGTTAACAAAAACCTCTGTAAAGTACAACCATTCTGGGCTTAATGCGAGGAGAAACTTTAGTAGATATTCTCTATTTGTAAATCTACTTCTAATATTGCAACTTTAATTTCTGTAGCTACAGAATCTCCAGGTGGTATTAAAAGTTAATTATTTCCATTAAAAGATTTGTAGGTATGGTAGAAAATGGGAACTCAAAGGTCAAACTTAACAAAAAATGGGAACTCATTCAAAGGGAAGCCCATAAAAAATGGGAACTCAAAAAAACGTGGAATTTAAAAGAATCACGGGTACACAAAAAAAAACATGTAGAGCAATCTAATAAATATTGGAAACTCAAACTCAAAAAAATGTGGGACTCAAAAATGGGATCTTAAAAAATATATATGGGAACGCAAAATATGAGAGCGCAAAAAAAAAAAAAACATGTGAACTCTAAAAAAAACATGGAAAAAACCCACAGAAATGATAAAATACTGCAACTCAAAAATGTAACCTCTGTTAGATGTTTTACTGTGAATTTGAGAACTCTATTGACTGATACTTTGTAATTACAATCTTCATTGCCAAGAACTAGTACCTGAGTTAGTAAAACAGTCTGTTCACCACTCAATCGCTTCTGTACACACAAGCTTCTGTTTTACACCACCAAAGACTTTCGTACACCACCAAGCTTCTGTACACTCCAAAGCTTCTGTACACCACCAAAGCTTCTGTCTCCACCAAAGCTTCTGTTTACACACAAAGCTTCTGTACAGCACCAAAGCTTCTGTTACCCACCAAAGCATCTGTAACACAACAAAGCTTCTGTACACACCAAAGTCTTCTGTTACAACCACAAAGCTTCTGTACTCCACCAAAGCTTCTGTACACCACCAAAGCTTCTGTACACCACCAAAGCTTCTGTACACCACCAAAGCTTCTGTACACCACCATAGCTTCTGTATCACCAAAGACTTCTGTTACACCACACAAAGCTTCTGTTACAACACCAAGCTTCTGTACACCACCAAAGTTATGTACACCACAAACTTCTTGATTACACCACCAAAGCTTCTGTACACCACAAAGCTCTGTAAACACCAAAGCTTCTGTACACCACCAAAGCTTCTGTACACCACCAAAGTTTGTACACCAATTGCTTCTGTACCCACAAAGATTCTGTACACCACAAGCGTCTGTACCCACCCAAAAGTTCTGTACACCACACCAAAGCTTATGTACACCCCAACAGCTCTGTAACACAACCATAACTTCTGTACACCTTTCAATGCTTTGTAAACACCAAAAGATTATGTACACACCAATGCTTTTGAACACCACCTTAGTTCTGTACACCTCCATAGCTTCTGTACACCAAGACTTCTTGTTCACCACCATTGCTTCTTGTACACCACCAAGCTTTGTACACACCAAAATTCTGTACACCACCATAGCTTCTGTTACACCACCAAAGCTTCTGTACACACACCATAGACTTCTGTACACCACCAAAGGTTTCTGTACACTCAATGGTTCTGTATACCACCATAGCTTTGTACACCACCAAAGCTTCTGTACACACCAAAGCTCTATGCTAAACCACCAAAGCTTCTGTACACCTCCATAGATTCTGTACACCACCAACGGCTTCTGTACACCACCATAAGCTTCTGTACACCACCAAGTTTCTGTACACCACCAAAGCTTCTGTACACCACCATAGCTTCTGTACACCACCAAAGCTTCTGTACACCACCAAAGCTTCTGTACACCACCAAAGCTTCTGTACACCACCCACCAGCTTCTGTACACCACAAAGCGCTTCTCTGTACACCCCATAGTTCTGTAATCACCATGCTTCTGGTACACCACCAAAAGCTTCTGTACACAACCAAAGCTTTGTACACACCAAAGCTTCTGTACAACCAAAGCTTTGTACACCACAAAGCCTTGGTACTCCACCAAGCTTTCATGTACACCACCAAGCTTCTGTACACAACCATAGCTTCTGTACACCACAAAGCTTCTGTACACCACCATAGCTTCTGTACCAACACAAAAGTTTCTGTACACACCTCAAAGCTTCTGTACACCACCATAGTTCTGTACCCACCAAAGCTTCTGTACACCACCATAGCTTCTGTACACACCAAGCTTCTGTTACACACAAAGTTCTGTACACCACCACCAGCTTCTGTACACCACCAAAGCTTATGCTACGCCACCATAGCTTCTGTACATAACATAGCTTCTGTACACACCAAAGCTTCTGTACACCACCAAAGCTTTCTGTACACACCATAGCTTCTGTATACCAATATAGCTTTTGTACACTACCATAGCATCTGAATATAGCTTTTGTACACTTCCATAGCTTTGTACACGACCATAGCTTCTGTATACACCACATAGCTTCTGTACACACCATAGCTTCTTGTATACCCCATATAGACTTTTGTACACGGATCCATAGCATCTGAACACCAATATAGCTTTTGTACACTTCCATAGCTTCTGTACACCACCATAGCTTCTGTACACCACCATAGCTTCTGTACACCACCATAGCTTCTGTACACCACCATAGCCTCTGTACCACTCCATAGCTTCTGTACGCTTCCATAGCTTTTGTACATCACCATAACTTCCGTACACCACCATAGCTTCTGTATACCATAGCTTCTGTACACCACCATAGCTTCTGTACACCACCAAAGCTTCTGTACACCACCATAGCTTCTGTACACCACCAAAGCTTCTGTACACCACAATAGCTTCTGTACACCACCAAAGCTTCTGTACACCATAGCTTTCTGTACACAACCATAGAAACTTCTGTACACAACCATCAGCTTCTGTACACCCAAGCTTCTGTACACCCACCTAGCTTATGTAACACCATAAGCCTCTTTACCCCTGCATAGCGTGTCATATGCGTACGCTTCCCATATCTTTGTGTACATCCTACCATTAGCTTCCGTACTCCACCATAGCTTCTGTAAACCATCAGCTTCTGTGCACCTCCATAGATTCTGTACACCACAAAGCTTTGTACACCACTTAGCCTTCTGTACACCACCAAAGCTTCTGTACACCACCATAGCTTCGTTTAAACTACACCACCTAGCTTCTGTACACACCAAGCTTCTGTTACACACAAATCTTCTGTACACCACAGATAGCTTCTGTTACACACCATAGCTTCTGTCACACCACCAAGCTTCTGTATACCCACTCCATAGTTTGTACACCCACTTAGCTTCTGTACACTACCAAAGTTCTGTACACGACCATAGCTTCTGTACACCACCAAAGCTTCTGTACACCACCATAGCTTCTGTACACCAACATTAGCTTCTGTACAACACCAAAGCTTCTGTAACACCATAGCTTCTGTACCACCACCATAGCTTCTGTACACCACCAAAGCTTCTGCTACATCAACCATAGCTTCTAGTACAACACAAAAGCTTCTGATACACCACCAAGCTTCCTGTACACCCACATAGCTTCTGTACACCACCAAAGTTCATGTACACACACATAGTTTCTGTACAACCACCAAGCATCTCGATACACCACTCATAGATTTGTACACCACCAAGTTCTGTTACACCAACCATAGCTTCTGTTCACAACCAAAAGTTTCTGTTGCTCCACATAAGCCTTCTGTACACTACCAAAGCTTCTGTCCCTGATGCAACACCAAAAGCTTCTGTACACCACCAACGCTTCTGTGCAACACCAAAGTTCTGTGCACCACCATAGCCTCTGTACACCACCAAAGCTTCTGTACACCACCATAGCTTCTGTACACCACCAAAGCTTCTGTACACCACCATAGCTTCTGTACACCACCAAGTTCTGTACACCACCAAAGCTTCTGTACACCACCATAGCTTCTGTACACCACCATAGCTTCTGTACACCACCAAAGCTTCTGTACACCACCATAGCTTCTGTACACCACCATAGCTTCTGTACACCACCAAAGCTTCTGTACACCACCATAGCTTCTGTACACCACCAAAGCATCTGTACACCACCATAGCTTCTGTACACCACCAAAGCTTCTGTACACCACCATAGCTTCTGTACACCACCAAAGCTTCTGTGCACCACCAAAGCTTCTGTACACTACCAAAGCTTCTGTGCACCACCAAAGCTTCTGTACACCACCATAGCTTCTGTACACCACCAAAGCTTCTGTGCACCACCATAGCTTCTGTACACCACCAAAGCTTCTGTGCACCACCAAAGCTTCTGTACACCACCAAAGCTTCTGTGCACCACCAAAGCTTCTGTACACCACCCCAGCATATATTGTGATTGTCAGTGTTATGGTTGTCAGTGTCATGGTTGTCAGTGTTATGGTTGTCAGTGTCATGGTTGTCAGTGTTATGGTTGTCAGTGTTGTGTTTGTCAGTGTTATGGTTGTCAGTATTGTGGTTGTCACTGTTGTCAGTGTTTTGGTTTTCAGTGTTGTGGTTGTCAGTGTTATGGTTTTTCAGTGTTGTGATTGTCAGTGTTGTGGTTGTCAGTGTTGTGGTTGTCAGTGTTGTGGTTGTCAGTGTTGTGGTTGTCAGTGTTGTGGTTGCCAGTGTTATGGCTGTCAGCGTTGTGATTGCCAGCGTTGTTGATTGCCAGGGTTGTGGTTTTGTCAGTGTTGTGGTTGTCTCAGTGTTGTGATTTTCAGTGTTGTGATTGTCAGTGTTGTGGTTGTCAGTGTTGTGGTTGTCGTGTTGTGGTTGTCAGGTGTTATGCTGGTCAGCGTTGTGAATTGCCAGCGTTGTGATTGCCAGTGTTGTGGTTGTCAGTGTTGTGGTTGTCAGTGTTATGGTTGTCAGTGTTATGGTTGTCAGTGTTATAGTTGTCAGTGTTATGGTTGTCAGTGTTATGGTTGTCAGCGTTGTAGTTCATTGACCACATCCTTCTGCCACACTTCCTGAGCGTCGCGACCTCACATTCTCTCCTCTTCCTTCACTTATCATTATATCCCTCCCTTCTAATTTATTCATCTAGCCCTCCTCTTTAAAGTTTACATTTAGTTTTCATTTCTATACTATCCTCAATGGCGAACCTACATTTTTGGGGCCCTGAAGCTTGAACTGTTTTGGTTGCCCCTTCCCAACCCATTTTCATCCAGTAGACCCCCAAAAATTTAAGTAATGTGGAATAAGTCGACTATCCTGACTATCCTTGCAGTGTCGTGTCTCTAGATGCACTAGGCTAGACTCTATCCTATACTCTAACTACTAGAGGGATGGTCTAAACTAATCTAGAATTATAGAGATGGATAAAACATAGCTAGAGTAATAAAGTGTCAAAATCTATCCTCTTTCTCCAACACTACTTATCTTCCACATCCCTGTCGGATCTACATCACCACCAATACACTGAGGAGACAGGTGTCTTGTTTACATCCTGTAATTGCTTGGTCTTCATGTCATCTGTCTCCTCAGTGTATTGGTGGTGATGTAGATACGACAGGTGTTGAACAAGCTTTCATATAACAACTCTCACCTGTATGAAGATGTGCATGAGTTGACGAATTACACATCTGTGGAACACCTGGGTGTCTTTATTCTGAATAAGGCTAATCATATTAGATAACATTAGAGCAGGTTTACTCTATACCTGCAGGGTGTGGCTGGGAGGGTTAAGTGTTGTGTATTGTATTCTTTGTTTACGTGGAGAATGAGGAGAGCAGGTTCGATTCCTCCTGTGGTTGACATCGAAAAAGTTTTAAATAATTTACTCTGGGTTGCGGATTGTTAAGCATTCTAAAATTCTCCGTGGGCCAGAGAATGTAAGAATGTAAGATGAAACAACTAGTTACTCCTGATATAAGTCTGGTGCTCCCGGGGTTGGAAGTCAACAACGTCCAGTGATGTCTGAGGTCTGGTTGTATGGGCTGAGGCGATTTGCATTTTTTATTTGTTTATGTGTTGGCTGGCCGAATGGGATGTGTTTCTACAGCGTTTATGTCAAAGACGTGGGTACGAGCCTTGTTAATTTTATAAACACACACACAGCTCAAACTGATAGGGAAAAACATCTTTTAAGCGAGGTCGTATTTGATGGCAGGTGCTGAGTGTGGAGGAGACAAGTAGTGAAGGAGAGAGAGAGAGAGAGAGAGAGAGAGAGAGAGAGAGAGAGAGAGAGAGAGAGAGAGAGAGAGAGAGAGAGAGAGAGAGAGAGAGAGAGAGACAGACAGACAGACAGACAGACAGACAGACATAGAAGGGGGCAGAAGAAGCTGGCTTTTAGTGGCAAAAGAACCAACAAAAGTTAAAGAAATTAAAATCGGAAAAGAAAATGAAGATGAGAATCTGATGATGGTAAATACATAGAACCGAAAGTTTAATACTACAGGTGACGGAAAGATAAATTTTGCCACAGAAAATGTAATAAAATGTAATAAATAAAATTAATAAATGTAATAAAGATACTAACGTAATAAAGCCCTTTTAATGATGACAGGTGACTTTGGTTGGACAAAGATTTTTTATAACCTGGAATTTGAACCAAAAAAATTAATTACATTAAACAGCTGTTGTGAGGCTGGAACGCTAAAAAAAATACGATAACATTCCTTTTATTAGTGTTTAAATGCTTTTCGGTTCTTTTTGAAAGTATTAAAGTGAGTGAGAGAGTGAGCAACACTGTCTCAAGAGTAGAGAGATTATTAATAATCTTAATATTTAAAGGGGTGGACCGGTAAACCCCAGGAGAAGGCTTGGTCAGGTGACCAAAAGCTGCAGTGGGGGTCATCATATTACCAAGACCCGCGTCAGGAAACACTTGTCTTGTTTCCTGACGAATCTTACCTAACGACCCAGTCTCGGTACTCGACACAGTATTTATCAGGAAAGGGAACCCGAACAAAAAAGGGGGAACCCTGCAGCAGGCCTACCGGCCCAAAACTTGGAAGATTTTTCTCAAACCTACCAAGTATGAAAAAGGGAAACAATAATGTTACTGCTTGAAGACAGTATTTTCAGAGAAACTGATGAACTGTAATGAAGAATGAGACACTTGTGCAGCATTTCGGAATCTTTATTTTGGAAACGTTTCGTCAGCCAGTGGCTTCTTCATTTCAATAGAGATAAGAACGGTGGAAGATGAGGAGGAGTTTGGGGTAATCAGTCCCTCAGTCTGGAGTCGATGTGTTCAGTTCATGAAGCTCCTCATCTTCCATCGTTCTTCTCTGTACTGGACTGAACAAGTCACTGGCTGCAGAAACGTTTCCACAATAAATATTTCTGAATTTTCCACAAATGTCTCATTCTTCAACTTATCAGCTTTCTAAATCATTACATAAACTATAATTGTACAAGAAGTGGGACTATATTATACAAACAGTTTTGTGATGCAGATGAAACAGAATCAAGTAAATTATTCCAATAACAGTATACAAAATAAATAATGGTTTAATGAGAGGTGTCGGAGAACAATGAAATGACAGAAATTATTTTGAACTAACGTAGGAAGCTGTCAACCCAGAGATTCACTGGAGACTCGTGCCATTCAGAAATAAATTTACAAATGTAAGGAGTTTCGGAAAAAAAGAATAATTGAAAAAAAAAGAGAAGCAGAAAACAAGAGCCAATGGAACCAAACCACTTTTTTCAAGTTTGTAAAATGGCTGCCGCTCTGCTGTGCCGCAGGGGAAATTTCCCCACAAATATTCAGAGTGTGACCACTGTTTATTATGGTTATCTCAGATTCATGGACAACTGGGAACCTACATGGAGTTGATTCGGAATGTTGTATCACAGCCCTAGCTGAATAATTTTCCCCTGACAACGGCGGTACTCTGTTACTGTCAGCGTAAAAAAAAACTTTGCATTGGGTCGCCGCTGGTTACTGACTACGGTGCTCTTCACGAGCTCCAAGGCTGAGGGACTGATCACCTTGATTTTCTATATAGTTCTACAGTCTTCACATAATGTCCTTGAACTGTATTGATAAAGCCAATGGATGGCGAAATGTCTACAAATAAAGATACCCGTAAGCCAGGGGAAGGCAAGCTCCAACAGCGGGTCATCATATGTCTAAGACCAGCGTCAGGAAACCACTGTCCTGCTTCCTGACGAATTTAACCTAAGATTCCCAGATGTTGAACAGTGTCTGATTCTACGTATGGGTGAACTTCCTCATCAAGTTCATATTACTCTGATGCTCTTATTTGAACGTCTGTCGGTTAATTAGCCACCTTATTAGTTTCTTGTATCTGCGATTGGCTCTATTAAAAAAATACACTCATGTGTGTAGCTGTACTTATGAGAGAAAACAATGCAGGAACAAACACGTGCCATTTTTTCTCCAGTCAAATTCTAACACGCCAGAGCTGGGAGCGGGAAAGGGAGGGGGTGATGGTAACGGGATGTAGTAGAGGGCACTGGGTGTTGTGATGTGGGTATCAGTGTTCCAATAGCACTAATGTCCCACGTTATAGAGAGAATTTTGAGAAATAAGATCGCTAACCACATGGATTCAAAACATTACATAACCCAGTGCAACATAATTTTTAGAGAAGGTCGCTTTTTTTGCCTCTTTAAACTACAATAGTATTACGACAGGTATTAAATACACTGGAAGATAAACAAAATGCTGATGTAGAAAACACAGATTCTGCAAAAAGCCTTCGATAACTGCGATTCATGGTGTAATAACACACAAAATACTTGCGAAAAAATTAACGGGAAACGCTGGATGATGAATTTTTAGCATGCTAACAAACAAATGAATAGTAAGAATAAACTGAGTCAAGTCAGAGGCTGCCACAGTGAAATGCTTTGTTCCCCAAGGCGCGGTACTCGCCCCCATCTTTTTCATCCTCATATCCAACAGTGTCAGGGACATAAATCAAAGTACCGTAGAAAACGATACCAGAATCGCATGAGAGTGACATTCCAGTCCCAAGTCTTCCAGTCGGCCACAAAAAAACATTATATTGAATGATTACAAATTTCAATTAATGTGTAAAGGAGAAAATTAATTAAAATATAGAAAAGTGTATAATTGCTATCATCCAGTAAAGAGAAAAAACACAGTGAAAGACTTAAGAATAATAATGTCAGAAGATCTCACTCTCACCGAGGAATGTGCTAGGATGTGATGATGAGAACACAAGAGCAAGAGATGCCATGCCAATAATGGTCCTCTTTATGTCACTTTTTCTTTCTAGGCTTTAATATTGCTGTACTTTAAGTGACACGTCAGTTACCCTGTTTTTTAATAATATGATATTTTTCCCCTATAATCTATCTCGTCCATAATTCTTATCGCATTTGCTTCATGTTTCCTAAGGTGAAGTCCAGGATCTTTCCTTAATTCATGGTATAACTTAACTAATTGTGTTGTACAAGCAGAACATATACAGAGAACCTTCACGGTCAATATAAGTCCGGTCAGGTGCCTAAATTACTGAAAACATTTGCAGTCCCTTCTAGGTGTTGGAACGCAGGTGAGAAACTCACATTATACTTTACACTAGACTCTAGAGAATCCTAGAGAGACTAGTCCAAAATCTGCATGTGGAGCTCACTCCCTATGACAGCAAAACATCCGCATGGAGAGCAGGAGTGCCATGAGTACAGTGAGAGATAATAAGTGTAAGAGACCCAAGGCTTTTCAACAATCTTCCCTCATATGTAAGAGAAATTACCAAGAGACACCTGGCTGTCTTCAAGAGGGAAATTGGTAAGTACCTCAAGTCAGTTCCTAATTAATCAGGTTGTGCATCGTACTTCGAACTATGTTCAGCCTGCAGTAACAGCCTAATATATCAGGCTTTGATGCACCAGGAGGCCTGGTCTGGGACCGGGCCGCGGGGGCGTTGACCCCTCTCAGAACATCCTTCAGGTATTAAAGAACCAGCATAATAAATGTTGGGGAGGAATGGAGGAGTGTTGGAGAGGAATGGAGGAGTGTTGGGGAGGAATGGAGGAGTGTTGGGGAGGAATGGAGGAGTGTTGGGGGAAGAAATGTGTGGTGGGTGGCGGGGAGGAAACAAAGTGTTGGGGAAAGGAGGGAGGGGGGTGGGAGGTGGGGGGGAGGGGATTGGGTATCTGGTGGTATCTTGATAATGTAACACTTTATGTAACACTTGATAATGTAACACTTTATGTAACACTTGATAATGTAACACTTTATGTAACACTTGATAATGTAACACTTTATGTAACACTTAATAATGTAACACTTTAAAGTAAAACTTGATAATGTAACACTTTATGTAACACTTGATAATGTAACACTTTATGTAACACTTGATAATGTAACACTTTATGTAACACTTAATAATGTAACACTTTATGTAACACTTGATAATGTAACACTTTATGTAACACTTGATAATGTAACACTTTATGTAACACTTAATAATGTAACACTTTATGTAACACTTGATAATGTAACACTTTATGTAACACTTGATAATGTAACACTTTATGTAACACTTAATAATTAAACACTTTATGTAACACTTGATAATGTAACACCTTTATGTAACACTTGATAATGTAACACTTTATGTAACACTTGATAATGTAACACTTTATGTAACACTTGATAATGTAACATCGTAGTTCATGTTAAAAATAGAATTAAAAATACATATTTTTTTTATTTCCAATTATTTAACAAGACAATACTAAGACAATACTAAGACAATACTAAGACAATACTAAGACAATACTAAGACAATACCAAGACAATACTAAGACAATACCAAGACAATACCAAGACAATACCAAGACAATACTAAGACAATACCAAGACAATACCAAGACAATACTAAGACAATACCAAGAAAATACCAAGACAATACTAAGACAATACCAAGACAATACCAAGACAATACTAAGACAATACCAAGACAATACTAAGACAATACCAAGACAATACCAAGACAATACCAAGACAATACTAAGACAATACTAAGACAATACTAAGACAATACCAAGACAATACTAAGACAATACTAAGACAATTTCTAAGACAATACCAAGACAATACTAAGACAATACTAAGACCCAAAACCAAACAATACTAAGACAATACTAAGACAATACTAAGACAATACCAAGACAATACTTAGACAATACTAAGACAATACCAAGACAATACTAAAACAATACTAAGACAATACTAAAGACAATACAAGACAATACTAAGAAAAATACTAAGACAATACCAAGACAATACTAAGGCAATACTAAGACAATACTAAGACAATACTAAGACAATTTCCATGACAATACTAAGACAATACTTAAGACAGTACCAAGACAATACCAAGACAATACTAAGACAATACTAAGACAATACTAAGACAATACCAAGACAATGCCAAGACAGTACTAAGACAATTACTAGACAATACTAAGACAATACCAAACAATACTAAGACAATACCAAGACAATACCAAGACAATACTAAGACAATACTAAACAATACTAAGACCCAAAACTAAGACAAACCAAGACAATACTAAGAACATACCAAACAATACAAGACAAAACTAAGACAAAACCAAACAATACTAAGACAATACTAAGACAATACTAAGACAATACCAAGACAATACTAAGACAATACTAAGACAATACCAAGACAATACCAAGACAATACTAAGACAATACTAAGACAATACTAAGACAATACCAAGACAATGCCCCAAAACAATACTAAGACAAAACTAAGACAATACTAAGACAATACTAAGACAATACCAAGACAATTTCTAAGACAATACTAAGACAATACTAAGACAATACCAAAAACAATACTAAGACAATACCAAGACAAAACTAAGACAATACTAAGACAATACCAAGACAATACTAAGACAATGCTAAGAAAAATACTAAGACAATACTAAGACAATACAAGGGCAATACTAAGACAATACAAGACAATACCAAGACAATACCAAGACAAATACTAAGACAATACCCAAAACAATACTAAGCAATACCAAGACAATACTAAAAACAATACTAAGACAATACCAAGACAATACTAAGACAATACCAAGACAATACTAAGACAATACCAAGACAATACTAAGACAATACTAAGACAATACCAAGACAATACTAAGACAATACCAAGACAATACTAAGACAATACTAAGACAATACCAAGACAATACTAAGACAATACTAAGACAATACTAAGACAATACCAAGACAATACTAAGACAATACTAAGACAATACTAAGATAATACCAAGACAATACTAAGTTGCACGTTCAACGTGTCTTATACAAGACAGTGACAAGAAGTTAAGATAATGGTTAAGGTATTAATTCAAATAATGATAGTCAAATGTAATTGACTAGATGTAAAAGGCATTTAGAGTACAATATGATTCAATGAAGGATTTCTCGTTACCTCAGTTGTGTTAGAATGAAGGGATGGTGGAGGGTGGAATAATAAGTGGGGGTAGAGAAAATACAGGAGACGAGAAGTACAGAAGGATGAATGATGGATGAGAAGTGGACAAGAAGGTTTCAAGATATATTTAACATAATGTAAGTAAGTGGTTTGTAGAACCGATGGGTTGAATTGGACACTTACAACATTTGGGTATCTGTATAGTGGAAACGTTTCGCCAGTCGCTGGTTGAGACATTTCCGCTATAACGATACACGGGCTGGAGTTTTGAGACTCTCTGACCGCGGGTTCAATTCCGGCCGGGGTATGGTTTGTTTAACGATACACAAGTGTTACATAAGTGTCTAATACATTTAACATAGTATATTGCTGTCTTGACTCACATCAAGGTAAGGAAGTGTTTTTAAACAATAGCTCTGAAGCACTTGGCAGGTGGGAGACTTTCAGAATCTTATGGCAGAACGTGTCAAATTTTGAGGCCTTTTATGCTCATTGAGTTTGTGCTCAGGTTGAGACGAAAACTGGCAATATCAAAAAGGCATTTCTTTATGTTATACCTCACAGTTGTGTTGCAGCTCCTAAGAAGCATTTATATATACTATTTTGATCGACCTGTACCTATAGCATGCACAGTAGTATTTTATAAGTTAGGTATATTTAATCTTTTAAGGAATGGAGGCGTGTGTTGCCTAGCACTTGCTTAAATGATTTGTTCAGCGGCTTTTGTTGAGTTGCTAATGTATTTAGGTGAACTGCTTAAGTAGGTATCCCCGGGCGCTAACACCATAGGTGAGGTAAGGATGGCTAGAGGGTATTACAGAGTTAGTAATGTTGTATGAGGCATATAGTCACGAATCTTAGCAAGGATGTTAATTTTTTTGGACACCTTTTTTGGATATGTGCTGAATTTTAAATTACTGTCCAGGTATAACCTTCAGAATTTTCTCTCATTTAGTCTTTTAATGGCTACATTATTTACCACTATTCTGAGTTATACATTTTTATGATTCAGGAAATCGTAACAATACAATTCAAGCAAATCGCAGAACAGGTGGGGCTCAAATCCATGGTAGGGGGAGCGCTAAGGCTCCCACGTCACAGTGGTGGCCCGTGTTAACCTCCCTATGGTGTATAGAAATATTTCTATACATACTTGGATGAATCTTATTAGAAGCAGTTGGTCGAGTGGTTTACACACTGACCTGTGAGTTTAAGGACTCACTTGCCATGGGCTCAACCTGATTTGTACACTTTAAGCTCCATTCTCAAACCTTATGTAGAAAGTCCTGTCAGTAAGGGGGATTACCAACAGACCCCTGGCAGTCTTCAAGCTGGCACTGGACAAGCACCTAAAGTCGGTTCCTGATCAGCCGGGCTGTGGCTCGTACGTTGGTTTGCGTGCAGCCAGCAGCAACAGCCTGGTTGATCAGGCTCTGATCCACCAGGAGGCCTGGTCACAGACCGGGCCGCGGGGGCGTTGACCCCCGGAACTCTCTCCAGGTAAACTCCAGTATTAAGAGCGAGACTGGGATATCGTCACCCGTGGCAGATCAAAGTGATTATCACAGGTGAGTCTCCCAACTCTATGTGAAAGTAAGAGTCGTGCAACATCTACCATAAGACAGTATAATAACCTGTCATATGTCATGATATCTTATTAATGATAATAAGATACCAGACATATTAAGGAAATTTCCTAAATTTGCTTGCAACAGATAAGTGAACTGTACATATATATAAAAATCCAGAAGTATATTCCTTTAAAATCTTTTGGGGTCTAGTTCCTAAGCCTTTTGTGTATCCATATGTTCTTGCGCTACCGTTCAGAGGATAGATATAGACTGAGCAAAATAAAAATCCTACCATTATATAGTTGAGTGTAGATACTAATATAACACTAATTTTTAAAGGGGGTGGACAAGTAAGCCAGAGGAAGGCCTCGGTCAGATGACCGAAGCCCCAGCAGCGGGTCATCATATGACTATGATCCGAGACCGGAAACACTTGTCCTGTTTCCTGACAAACCTTACCTAACCTAACCTAGTTGAGTGTCCGGTTGTGAGTGACTTCAGGCCTTGAGGGTGCGGTGTATGGCAGTGTGTGGCGGTGTATGGCAGTGCGTGGCGGTGTGGCAAGTGATGGGGAGGGAGTGGTTTTATGGATGATTGGGACGCACTGGGTGTTGGAGAGGGGTACGGAGAGTGTTGGGAAAAGAGAGTTAGGGTGTTGGAGAGGAGGGGGTGGATGGAGGGGAGGATAGAATAGGTGGCGGGGCTGGGTGAGGAGTATTGGGGAGGGTATCATAAGGTAGTGGGTGGGCTGATGTGGGCGTGATGATGGTTCGTTGGGAGTGGTAGGTATTGCAGGAGGAGAGTGAGAGGAGGGGGGATGGGGGAGGGGAAAGTTAGTCTGTGAGCCGGATCTTGAGATGGGGGTGAGAGGGAAGCTTTTGTTTTTATTGTATCACTAGATACACGGCTACTTTTCACCATCACTTAAATACTGTACTTCCAGCAGGCACTGGAATTTTCTTACACAGTTCTGGAGTATTTTGTTTATTCAAAATATGAGCAGACCTGGAGTTGTTTTAAGACATATTGTCCTTGGATACGATCCACGAAGATTGGCTAACACATAGTTACCTATTTTCCAGTGCTAGGTAGATAGGGGCAGCAGATTGTAAAGACATTTGACCAAATGGAGAGAAGTGAGAGAAGTGAGAGGAGGAGGATGAGGAGGAGGAGGAAGAAGAAGAAAGAGAGAGGGGAGAGAGAAGAGAGAGAGAGAGAGAGAGAGAGAGAGAGAGGAGAGAGAGAGAGAGAGAGAGAGAGAGAGAGAGAGGGGAAAGAGAGAGAGAGAGAGGGGGGGGGAGAGAGAGGGGAGAGAGAGAGAGGGGGAGAAGAGAGAGGGGGAGAGAGAGGGAGGAGAGAGAGGGAGAGAGAGAGGGAGAGAGAGAGGAGAGAGAGAGAGACAGACACAGAGAGACAGAGACAGAGGTGTGAGAGTTGGGGTAGGAGGGAGAATAAGGGTGATGGAGAGGCTGGTGTTGGTAGGATAGAGAGAAGCAACGTTTCTATATATTTGATGCATATTTGAAAAGTTTAGTCTATATTTTATTATCCAGTTTCCATACAACTCATTCCTATCCCCTTATAACTCACTTCCACATTCCTGATGTTACTATTTACTGAGTACCTTCCCACTTATAATCACTTCACTAACACTTGGTAAGAGTATGTCCAGAAATGGACCAGGTTCTCACACAACAATAAAGTCACTTCAGTATCTGCCTTCAAAAACAAAACAATGGACTACCTATGTATATAATATATGCGGAAATAAGAGGATTAAATTATTACATAAGTAATTAGATAACCGTCCCTAATTATCCAGTTCTCAGTCACCACACTTGTTCATATAACTGCTATGAACAATCAGTCAGATATTGTTCCATAAGAATTAGTGATCGTCTTATTATGTACAGCAGCAGAAAAGCCACCAGAAAACGATAAAGGAGCCTGAGAAAGAGATTATCTAGGAACTATATTCAAGAAGCGGTCAGTGTTCAGTGGTCAGTCGTCAGTGTTCAGTGGTCAGTCGTCACGTGAGGTCACAGACCCTGAGCTGCTTTGGGGATTAGCGTGGACGGTTACAAAGCATGGCTTGCTTCTGCAGTGTTTTAAAAACTGAGTTTGGAGAGTTGAAGGAGGAGGTCTTGCTTCTCCAGGAGGAGATTAGGAGGCTGAAGGTCCACCTCAATGGGCCTGGGAGAGAGTGTGAGGTGGTTGGAGATGTGGGGAAGAGGCTTCTAGCAGTGAGGTGCAGTCTGTCTCTCACTGTGAGGAGGCTGTAGGTGGGGGGTAGGCAACGGGTACCAGCAGTGAGGTGCAGCCCAGCACCTGCTACAAGTGGCGAGTTGTTCACAGTAATGGGAGGCGCATCAGAGTAAGGAAAGTTAAGAGTGAAGATCTGAAGGTAGGAAATCGCTTCTCTGTTCTCCAGGATGAATGTACTTCATGGCCAGTGAAGGTAAGGGTACTACTGCCCTGCTAATGAAGGTAAGCGCATTCTTGTGGTTGGTGACTCTCAGGTAAGATATGTTGACCGTGCTTTTGTAATAGGAATAAGAAGATGAAGATAGAGTGTGCTTCCCTGGAGCTGGTGTTGGGGACATTGTCAACAGACTGGATAATATCATGTCAGGTAATGGGAACAAGCCCATTATCTGTCTCAGTGCTGGTGGAAATGATATTGGGAAGGGTAGGAGAGAAGAGCTGCTAAATAAGTACAGGTCAGCTATAGATTTCATTAAGTCTAAGGGAGGGATCCCAATCATATGTAGCATCTTGCCTAGAAGGGGAGTAGGAAATGAATGGTTGTCTAGGGCAATTGGTGTAAATTGCTGGCTAGATAGATACTGCAAGGAACTTGCAATCCCATTCATTGACAACTGGAACAACTTTTATGGCAAACATGATATGTATGCAAGGGATGGGGTTCATCTCTCTGGGGCAGGGGTGGTAGCACTTGCAGACTCGATTGAGAAGGCCATTGGTGAAATGCCTATGATTTTAAACTGATGGAAGATAGAGGTATGGGTGTGTGTGGGAAACAAGCAGGTTGCAACACTAGGGTTGAAAACAGTAAATGTATAAAAGGCATTCAGCATGAAGTTATAAATAAAGACAATAGAACAGGTCAGAAAACAAAGGGGGACAGCAGAGGGCAGCAAGGGACTAGCTCCCTTAAGGTTTACTATACTAATAGCAGGAGTGTTAGAAATAAGATAGATGAGCTAAGATTAATTGCAAGTGCAGGAAACATAGATATTATTGCTATAACAGAGACCTGGCTCAATCTGAAAGATAGAGAGATGCCATCTGAATGTCACATACAAGGCTATAAATTATTCCACACTGACAGGGTCAACAGGAAAGGTGGTGGAAGTAGCGATGTATGTCAGAGACAATTTAAATTGTTGTGTTAGACAAGATATTAAATTAGAAGCGTCAGCCACTGAATCTGTTTGGTTACAGCTTCTCGAGGGCCGAGAAAAAACTAATTTTGGGTGTGATTTACAGGGCCCAAATCTTGATAGGGAGTGCAGTAAACTTCTATGGGACGAAATTCGTAAGGCATCTACATACGAAAATGTTGTGCTAATGGAGATTTCAACTATAGACAGATTGACTGGAGCAATTTGACAGGAAATTTAGAGTCGGGTGACTTTCTTGATACGATCCAGGATTGTTTTTTAAAACAGTTTGTGACAGAGCCAACTAGGGGAAATAACCTCCTTGACTTGGTTCTTGCCAGTAGGGAAACACTAATTAATAATCTTGAGGTTAATGATGAGCTTGGGAGAGTGATCACAAATCACTCAGTTTTAACATATCATGGAATTCCCCTAATAATGGCAATCAAGTCTCCGTCCCTGACTTTCGCTTGGCTGATTTCATAGGACTGAAAAATTACTTAGGTGGGCTGAACTGGAATGACCTGACTAGGGGTCAGGTAGGTGGTGATGGTTGCCGATATGATGCTTTCCAGGGCATAGTTTTTAGCTGCTCAGTCAAATTATGTTCCAAATAGGGAAATCAGATCAAAACAAAAATGATCCTAAATGGATGAACAATAGATTAAAATATCTGATTGGTCAAAAGAGAGGCATATATAGGCAAATCAAAAGAGGAGAGGGGGAATTAAGAAATCGATATATTCAGTTAAAGAGAGAAATAAAAAAGGGAATTAGAAAAGCAAAAAGAGATTATGAGGTTTTAAAATTGCAAAAGAATCGAAGACTAACCCAAAAGGATTCTTTCAGGTATACAGAAGTAAGATCAGGGGCAAGATAGGCCCACTCAAAAGTTCCTCGGGTCAGCTCACTGACAGTGATAAGGAAATGTGTAGAATTTTTAACACATACTTCCTCTCAGTTTTTACACAGGAGGATACCAGTGATATTCCAGTAATGATAAATTATGTAGAACAGGACGATAATAAACTGTGCACTATTAGGGTCACAAGTGACATGGTCCTTAGGCAAATAGATAAATTAAAACCTAACAAATCCCCAGGCCTGATGAAACTGTATGCAAGGGTTCTAAGGAATGTAAAGAGGAGCTTAGCACACCTTTGGCTAATCTTTTCAACATATCACTACAAACTGGCATGGTGCCAGATAAGTGGAAAATGGCAAATGTGATACCTATTTTCAAAACAGGTGACAGGTCCTTAGCTTCGAACTATAGACCAATAAGCCTAACCCCCATAGTGGGAAAATTTATGGAATCAATAATTGCCGAGCAGTTCGTAGCCACCTTGAAAAGCATAAATTAATCAACGAATCTCAGCATGGTTTTACAAAGGGACGTTCCTGCCTTACGAATTTATTAACTTTTTTCACTAAGGTATTTGAGGAGGTAGATCATGGTAACGAATATGATATTGTGTATATGGACTTCAGTAAGGCTTTTGACAGGGTCCCACATCAGAGACTATTGAGGAAAATTAAAGCACATGGAATAGGAGGAGAAATTTTTTTCCTGGATAGAGGCATGGTTGACAAATAGGCAGCAGAGAGTTTGCATAAATGGGGAGAAATCAGAGTGGGGAAGCGTCACGAGCGGTGTTCCACAGGGGTCAGTGTTGGGCCCCCTGCTGTTCACAATCTACATAAACGACATAGATGAGGGCATAAAGAGCGACATCGGCAAGTTTGCCGATGACACCAAATAGGCCGTCGAATTCATTCTGACGAGGACATTCGAGCACTCCAGGAAGATTTGAATAGACTGATGCAGTGGTCGGAGAAGTGGCAGATGCAGTTTTAAAATAGACAAATGCAAAGTTCTAAATGTTGGACAGGACAATAACCATGCCACATATAAACTAAATAATGTAGATCTTAATATTACGGATTGCGAAAAAGATTTAGGAGTTCTGGTTAGCAGTAATCTGAAACCAAGACAACAGTGCATAAGTGTTCGCAATAAAGCTAATAGAATCCTTGGCTTCATATCAAGAAGCATAAATAATAGGAGTCCTCAGGTTGTTCTTCAACTCTATACATCCTTGGTTAGGCCTCATTTAGATTATGCTGCACAGTTTTGGTCACCGTATTACAGAATGGATATAAATTCTCTGGAAAATGTACAAAGGAGGATGACAAAGATGATCCCATGTATCAGAAACCTTCCCTATGAGGATAGACTAAGGGCCCTGAAACTGCACTCTCTAGAAAGACGTAGAATTAGGGGGGATATGATTGAGGTTTATAAGTGGAAGACAGAATAAATAAAGGGGATGTAAATAGTGTGCTGATAATATCTAGCCTAGACAGGACTCGCAGCAATGGTTTTTAAGTTGGAAAAATTCAGATTCAGGGGGGGATATAGGAAAGTACTGGTTTGGTAATAGAGTGTGGATGAGTGGAACAAACTCCCAAGTACCGTTATAGAGGCCAGAACGTTGTGTAGCTTTAAAAATAGGTTGGATAAATACATGAGTAGATGTGGGTGGGTGTGAGTTAGACCTGATAGCTTGTGCTAACGGGTCGGTTGCCGTGTTCCTCCCTTGAGTCAATGTGACCTGACCTGACTAGGTTGGGTGCATTGGCTTAAGCCGGTAGGGACTTGGACCTGCCTCGCATGGGCCAGTAGGCCTTCTGCAGTGTTCCTTCGTTCTTATGTTCTTATGTTCTAATAAATATGTCCTGATGTTTTCTCAGGAGTATTTTTTAAACCTCGTAAGTTATTAAACTATGACTGAGCTGCAGTGGTAAGTTACACAGATGTAAATGATTCCTTGAATAGTTTTTGAATTGTCTTTACGACAATTCTTGATCCACAATTCAAGATGAGATTACAACAGTGAATGAAATTAAGATAGGCAACAGAACCGAGTCCTGGATAACTAGTAAAATACTAGACAATACCAAATTGGGGATCAGCTGCTGGAAAGGTTTAAGGCAGACAGGCATGATGCTGCAGTGCTCTGTGAATCTTACAGACTAAGAAACAAACTACAAAAACGTGTGAAATAGTCAAGGTAAGGAACTATAGTTCTAAAATTGAAGGATCTAACAAAAATCATTGGAATCTCCGACATTAACTTGAAGTCGTAAAAAACGACTGTCAAGGAATAAACAGAAAGACGGATGGGAGGATCGAATCGTGGTCCCGAGATTGTAACACGTCCAGCGCTCTATCGTTTCGGCTACGGGGCTTTAATAGGGAAGATTTGGAAACAATATTTCTGTACGTTTCCGTCAGAGGCACCAACAGTAACCCAGCTGGTTCTTAGTCACTTTCTTGGATCATGTAGTGTGACACGGAAAGTTACCATCTAGAAATAAAAAAAAAAATGGAAAAAAATAAAAAAAATACAAACCACTTCAGGAACGCAGGAATTTTTCAGAAATAGTAACCACCTTAGTGTCTTCTAACAGTCAAAAAGTTGTGTCTTTGGTCAGATAGTTATCAGAAAGTCGTTATAAAAAGTCAAAGGTTGCTGAACACAGCTTCCATGCTGCCTACACCTGACTGTTCAGAACTTTATAATTGTAAACTGATGCTGGTGACATGGGAATGGAAGCAGCTTTACTGTAATCTACTTTACCAAGTTGCCTTCCACTCTTTAAAACTAAAGCCACACCAGTACAAATACTCTATGATTGAAAAGGAACCATTGACCTTTATAATAATGGAATAGTTTGACGTCCACATGTTATTGTCCAGATCTTCACCCAAACTTTCAGCTTCCACAATCCACTGGCATTTTTGAGTATAATGTCGAACAAAAATTCTCATTCAACACGATGGACTCTGCGACTCCAGCGCCACAACACCATCGTGTCACGCATCACAGGGAGGAGGAACACGATGGTGTAAGTGCTCTCCCAGACGTATAGTTAACTAGGATTTTGTTTTGTTTTTTACATTTTTTATGTTATGGAAGATGAGTATTATACGGTCTTATTTTCCCCTCACTGTAGTGAGATTATTAGTGAGGAGACACATTGCTAACATGAGCAAGTGTTTTGATACTACTGTATGCTAGCTCGCCTATCAAATGTCTTATAATAATAATAATAATAATAATAATAATAATAATAATAATAATAATAATAATAATAATGATAATGATAATAATAATAATAATAATAATATATTTACTACAAGTACATGTACAAGGTATACAGTCCTAGCTGACATCAATAACATACTACTATATAGAAAGCCGCTTGTTATGCTGAGTATTTCGGGCAAATTAGGTCAGTTTTGTCCCGGGATGTGACCCACACCAGTCGACTAACACCCAGGTACCCATTTTACTGATGGGTGAATATAGACAACCTGTGTAAGGAAACACGTCCAATGTTTTCACCCTTGCCAGGAATCGAATCCGGACACTCACCGTATGAAGCGAGAGCTTTAACCACCAGGCCCTGTGATAGTGCTTGGCTGAAAAAGACATGGCCTGATGTCTTTGCGTTGTATAAGTTTATTGTTGAGCACTGCCAGCTGGGGTGAGGTGGCAGAGAGAAGAGCAGTCTCATTAGTTTCTGTTTTATTAAGTCATGACGGTCCGCTGCTCATCAGATAACTACTGAGGGACTCCAGCTGTACCAGCACTCCATGGAGGGGAAGAAACGCATGCAATGAGTGCACTAGGCCAGTATGCGTGACAGTTGCAGTTAATTCAGTTCTCTAATGGGGTATTCGTTTTTCTTTTGATACATGTCATACAAAACGAATTTCCTGCATGTCGCCTAAACCAGAGTAACAGTTAGTTACTGCCTTAAGGAATGAGTTGACCACCCTGGTTGGGGGGTA